>CM059283.1:27501217-27558717 GCA_030347295.1 Setipinna tenuifilis | reverse complement strand
GTGAATATCCATGATGTGTCAATAAGGCACCTCTGATTGGGCAAATTCGCTGTCTTTCGCTCACCTAGCTTCTGTCCACTGTTCTTCCTTTGGGATGTGGGCTTGCCATACATGGCTCTGGGCGGGGCTTACGACCTAGTGATGTAGATAGGTTTAGCCTGCTCTGATCCGCTCGTTTTGGTTAGCTCGACCCTTCAATGACCAGTAAAACCATGAGGGTCGAATTTCACGTCTTGGAATGCTGCGTGCATATACTGCTTGTTGTGACCCACCACATTGTAAATAGAGCTACTCAAAGTGGTTTTTAGCGGAAGGACCCCTTTAACAAAAGCATTATGATGTTCCAGTAACTGTGGACAAGTATTTGTGTGTGTGTGTGTGTGTGTGTGTGTGTGTGTGTGTGTGTGTGTGTGTGTGTGTGTGTGTAACTTCCTTTTGCAGTGTTTTAAATGTTAAAACATAATAATAATAATAATAATAATAAAAATAATCATCATCATAATGAAAGCATAACTTTTGGTCCATGACTGCTACAGGTCTTGTATATTTATGCATCCTGTTTGATACACTTGAGCCTTTTTTCACAGGCTCGGTAGCTTCGATGAAGCAGTGGCTTGTGGATTGTGGCTTCTTTTTTATTTTGCATGTGAAATTGAGAGACCTTCCTTATTTAAATCCGCCTAATCCGGCAGCAGTAAACGCTGGCTGGGAACATGCGTGACTTGGGGCTAGCTGTTTACCCCCTCCACCCCTGCCCCCCCCCCTCTGCACTCGGCACTGTGACCCCCCCAGGGCCAATCTGTGGACGTGGCCCAGCGAGTGCTATGGGCCTGGAGCAAAGGAGAGAGGGAGAGAGAGAGAGAGAGAGAGAGAGAGAGAGAGAGAGAGAGAGAGAGAGAGAAGCCAGTCTATTCCTGGGCCTCGTTATTTTGGGCTTAAAGCATTAGGGGCGCTAAGATTAGCCTTGGTTATCATTCCGTCTGAGTTAACTCCTAATATAACCGCGCACCGGAAAGGGCTTATTTATAGCACTCAGAGGCTTTCTTCTTTTCTGTTCATCTGTTTCACCAGTCACTCACTCGCTCATTCCGCCCCTGCAAAAGCACTAGGCAGCCAAACAGATCTGTCTGATTAAGATGTGGAAAGATATGCGTCAGTGGATGTGTGTGTGTGTGTGTGTGTGTGTGTGTGTGTGTGTGTGTGTGTGTGTGTGTGTGTGTGTGTGTGTTTGTGTGTGTAGGTGTGTGTGTGTGTGTGTGTGTGTGTGTGCGTGTGTGTGTGCGTGTGTGAGTGTGTGAGAGAGAGAGAGAGAGAGATTTTGTTTTGCTGTGTGTCAGTGTGTCCTGGGTTTGTATGTTTGTACAGGGTACAAACACTGGGTGGGTTAGATGCTACCTTGCATTGCATTATGGGAACGGAAGATTCTAGAATGTGTGATTAAGTCAGGGTTAACAACATACACCCTGCTGTGCCCTGAGAAATTTATGAAACCGGTGACTGACCAAACAGACTGCGACTGACCAAACGTAATCTGACAACACCGCCAGTCCAACAGTTCTCTGGCACATTGAGAAAGAAGAGAGAAAGAGAGAGAGAGAGAGACAACAGTAGATTGGGTTGGACCCCCTCTGCGCACCCTTTTCCAGGGAGCCAGGGTGCAGTTGTGTTCACCTTTTCGTATCTCCCACAGGTTTGTCTCACCCCGACGACCCCCATCCCCTGTGGTGCTTATGTTATGATCAGGGCAGGGATCACATGCTGGGCCTCATGTATTTGGGCTGACTGCTGTGTTTCTGTTTCAGTCCTCATGGCTCTTTAGAGCTGGTGTATTCTGGGCCAGGGGCCTATGGAGTCAGGGTGGCGGGAGTCACGGCGTGTGTCTGTTTTTGTGTGTGTGTGTGTGTGTGTGTGTGTGTGTGTGTGTGCGTGTGTGTGTGTGTGTTGTGCACTGCTTGGAGGAAGGGGAGGCTGAAGTTATTTTACATAATGGCTCCAGGGAGATGCTGCTTATAGTCCATGTGTGTCACACACACACACACACAGATATACACACAAACACAGAGGTACAAAATATACAAAGCTGCAACACACACAAACACACACACACACACACACACACACACACACACACACACACACACACACACACACACACACACACACACACACACAGAAGCATTGTGCATATGAATACACACATGCAGATACACACATAGACACAGATTCCCAGAGGTTGACAGTCTCATGGCAGGAACATACAAAGACATAGACAGACACACACATAGACAAACATGTATGCATATGTTCTAAGATGCCAAACTCCACACATGATGCACACATACAGACAGGCAGACATGCACACACACACACACACACACTCACACACAGACTTAGCCAGGAGTTCGTACTTACACACACCACTAGCATGCACATGCAAACAGAGGGCCTGGCACACGCATGCAGCACAACTCACAGTTGTAATTTAACCCTGCGCAAATAACTAGTCTCACACCACAGAGTGTAAAATATGCCCCCAGAGTCATGGCCACTTCGCTAAGAGTTAAATATAGAGTGAAATGACAGTATTTATCAGCCAGCCCCTGAATCTAAATGAGAACTCTGTAATGCGTCCATAATGTTACTTAACCATAGGTGCTCACTGCTGTTTAAAGATGGCATTAGCCGATGTGTTCATATCTAATATATCTATATGCAACAGGTTTCATATGTTGTATTATCTAAAAGCAGATGCCTTTACCGAAAGTGATTCACAACAGAGTGCTAATATGCTTGTATGCGATGTCACTGGGTGGTGTTGAAGCTATTATTGGTGATGATAGGACTGTGCTGTTCAGCCAGATGAATGCCAAAAATATGAGTTTATATATCATCAGCTTCTGTGTTGAGAAATATTTGAAGACAGAGTTTCAGTTTCAGACAAAAGTGGCAATAATGTTGTTGAAGGCCCAGGTATACACCTTTTTAGATCTTATCTTCACTGCTTCAGCTTTCTATAAATTGTGGCTTCTGTAACTTTGCATACTTTTTTAATAGCTGGACCTTTTTTGGGGGTGTGAGGCCAAATCGGTCTGCAGAGTTAAATGCACACCGGCAGTGAAGATACCAGCCCCCCTCTTTCCCTTTTTTTCATGCTGTTTTGTTCACACATGTAAAAATAGCGGCAACTATGTCTTCGAACGTGACCCTCATGTGACGCCTCTTTCTTTAGATTGAGGCTTTAAATTAGTGCTGTTTCTAGGTGTCATGACGATCTCCGCGTTGCTATGTTTCACACAGCAGGTGGCTACAGCCAGGGAGAAATATCTGAAGCTCATCTTGAGCTTTCATGGAGGTTGGGGTGGGAGTATTTTTAGCCCCAAATTAAGCAGCCGTTCCTTCTTTTTTTCCCAAGGAGGAAGGGCAAAAAAGGCACTTCATACATATCGCTTTTCATGAGAAGTGATTGAGAATGTTGACATTTTTAAAATTAGTTCCTTTTTTGGCTTCTCTGAATACTGGAGGGATCAGGAGAGAATCGTGTGACACGGCCCAAAAGATTAGCTTGTGTTTTGTTTTTCTTTTTTTGAAGTGTGGTTAAGTGGCACTTCTCTGGCTATTTTCAGTTGAAATGTATAAATAGGCGTTGAGAGTAATATGTTATGGCTGAATTGAATTGCACACACTGGGGCCTTTCTGTGAAAAAGCAATAACTGTTCCACTGTCAAAAGTAGGTGTTCGCAAATAACAATGTGGGGTTGTTTAAACTATGGTGGCAATGAATGGGGTGTGGAAATGCCACAGGGGTAAAATGTTAACTGCTAACTGCATTGATTTCAGTATATTTTTTAAATATGTTGTTGTGGAGAATTCATAGCACTGGCGAATTATCAACAGCAAATGGTGGTGCATAGTAAAGCACAGTGGTGGTGTCGTTCATACGCTATTCATTTGTAAATGAGGTGCTACATACCTTTCACGGTGGAGGTAGTGCTGACAAGTATGCCACTGATAAACAGTCTGCAAAGTGTATTTATAACAGGTTATTAATAGGGTCTTATGAGAAGTCACTATATGGGGCATAAACAAGGACTTTTAACTCGGAGCCAGAGTTGTGTGTGCTGGAATACCAGGCATTACAGAATAAATGACCTTCAAATCTGTTTTGTTTTTCACTACCAAAGTAGTTCTATTAGTCATGGTATTTGACCTTGTAACAGCCAGGCTGGTAAAAAAGCATCTCAGTGGTGTTGGAATGGTATCCCATTTGTTTTGCTTGTGGCCTGAGCTTTTCCTTGTGTGTCTTATTCCTTGCTCTGTTGTTGTATTTCCTTTATAATTTACATATGTTTTGATCTTTGTTAATGCCCTCAGTTTTCAGCCATTGTTTCTTACTCCTATACCTATCTTCCCGTCTTTCAATTCTCATATCACTTACCCATTCTCTCTTTCTCTCTCTCTCTCTCTTTCTCTCTGACAACCACTTACCTATTCTCTCTCTTTCTCTCTCTCTGGCAAACCCCACATGACATTTGCAGAAATTCATTCCACAACTGCTTGTTGTTTGGAGGAAGGAGTCACTTTGTACTATGTATCACTTTATCAGTCTTTGTGGTCTGGCCATCTCTTAACCCAACCCTTAACATCCCATCTTCATCTTTTCTATTCTCTCCCACAGGTGTGAGCGCAGAGCTCTTAGCTGCGGCCACCGCAGTCAGCAGCAGTGAAGGTGCCATCGGGTCAGTTGGCACAGGAAGTAGCAATACCATTGCCGGCAGTGGTGGTGGTGGCATTAACAGCAACGGCGGCAGCAGCAGCAGTGGCGGGAGCAGCAGCAACGGGAGCGTGGAGGAGGCAGAGATGCGTGGTGGCTGGGAGCGTGACCCGGAGGAGTGGGAACAGGAGCTGCAGCGGGAGCTTCTCCTCATCCAGAGGCAGCAGTACATCCAGAAGCAGCTGCTCATCTCCGAGTTCCACAAGCAGCACCAGAACCTGCTGCGCCAGCACCAGGCCCAGCTCCAGGAGCACATCAAGGTAACAGCGAGAAAGGGATCTGTGTGTTGTCCATGAGTTTGAACAGGATGAACAGACAAATCTATCCAACTAACTAACCTGACTGGTCAGAATATCATGGGGATGAATAATGCAAGCCATCAGTCATTTGCAAAAGATAACTGGACAAGTGCCCAGGTAATTAACATTGGATATATTTCACAAAAGACCAACTGTCTATTATAGAAGAAGCATTGTTCGTTGTAATTAAGGGAAAAGAGCATGTTCAAAATGGCGAAACATATAACAGTGGTTATTGCTCTACACTGCTTATTGGAAATACATTCCTCACTGTTGAGTAATCAAAGTGCCAGTCAAGTGGTCAAGTTGGTCTGTTATGAATAACTGAGGAACAAGTGAATAATTGAACAAGCCAATCCCATACATGGAAGGCTGCATGGATGATTGATTGAAGCTATAAATCACACACTGAAAGCATGCATAAATGAATCATCCAATCCATCAGTCATCTAAACACCCACAGTGTATTTTAGAACAAACCATTAATGTCAGTCTATCAGCTCATGAATAAAAGAAAGCGTGAATGAATAATTAAACAAATCAATACATGTAGTGAATCCATGGTTTATGTGGAATTTGGTCAGTTAGAGTGTGTGTCAGCTGTAATTATCAGTCCATAGCTAACAAACTCCATTTAAGGTGCCTCTTGGTGAAGAAGAAAAATGAATCATGATAATGGTAATGACAACAAACACCTAACGGAACATGATTACTCACGATTTACATATCCCTCTGTTCCTTATCAATATTATTTCTGTCTATTTTTTCCGCAACAACACCCACCATTTATTTTACCTTTCTTCTATTTCCCCCACCATTTATCTTAATGCTTGCCCCTGCCTCTCTCTATATCTCTCTTCCTCTTTTCCCTTGAGGTCTGCTATCTGTTTATGCGGTTATCACTTTGTTCTCTGTATCACATGCTCTCTGTCTCTTTCTCTCTCCCTTGCACCGACTCTTTCATCGTCTCACTCCTTAATCTCTCTATGCCTGCCTTCTCTGTGTACCACCATCTTCCTCTATCCCTCTCTCTTCCCTCTCTCTTTATTGTCCTCCCTCTATCTATCTGTCTCTTCTGCCCTTCATCGCCCTGTATCTCTCCCTTAATCCCTCCTTGTCTGGCTGTCTCAGCTGCAGCAGGCTCTGCTGGCTCTGCGGCAGCAGCAGGAGGTGCTGGCGGAGGAGCGGCGGCAGGAGGCTGAGGAGGAGCGCGAGAGGGAGGAGAAGAGGGAGGAGGAGCGCGAGAGGGAGCAGGAGCTCCACAGGAGGGAGCAGCAGCAGCAACAGCACCTCCTCAGTCAACACAGGAAGAAGGAGCGCAGCAGAGAAAGTAGGAGCCCATTTTGTTTTCATGTCTGTCTCTCATCTACAGTTACAGTTAGACTATTTGACAGACACTTTTCTCCAAAGTCCCACATTTTAAACAAAACATACTTGGCAAACTAACAGAAAATAACAAAAAAGATAAATTATAATTATAATTAAATCATAACATACACTTATATACAGTGAAATAAACAGTTATTCAGAAAAAAAACACTTAAAATAATAAATAATTGGCCAACAATTATTCAACTATAAATATTAATATTATTTATGGTTTGCTACATCACAAACTAATTAAGGAATGAGGGCATTGATACATTTTGGACACTACATTGATATACCTGACACAACCAACAGCTCTTTTGTCAACACATTCATGACATAAGCCGCAGTGCATCATGGAATGTGTTGATGGATGTTGTGTACAGTTCCTCTGACCTGTTGTGTCAGAACTATTTCATGGTTCACTATAAAGTACAGTTGAGAGTTTGGACAGTGCTGCAATATGGCTGATTCCTCAGCACATGTTTGTTTGTTGCCACAGATTGTCACATCAAATCCTAGTGTAATACAGAAAGGCGATTTGGAATTACTTGTAATGAGATTGGATTTGCAATGTGTTGGTATAGTACCTAAGGACTGTGAATATATGTGAAGGTGTGAAAACCTTCTTGTTAGACAGTGATAGCATCTAATTGCCTAAGTTGCTGTAGCGGAACTAATGAGGGCAGTTATGTGGCTGAGTGCGCAGGTGGAGTGTAAACACTGACGGATTTGTGCCACCCCCTCGGGTCTGCTTTTTGCATCTTACATGAGGCAGCCACATCAAGGGTTGTGGGTCTACAAAATACAGTGAGGAAAATGCATTTGGAATCTAAATAACTGTCATTAATGTATGTGCTAAACAGCAAAATGTGTGCAATGGTGTTCTAAAAATGTGGCTAGCATGACCTGTGAAGTACAGCACACGTGAACTTGTGAAGCATCTATTAGCACAAATCTGAAACGTGTAAACACACAACACAGAAATAGTAACCCAGCAACATCTTCTTCAGGACATCACGTGTCATCCAGACTCATAAACAAGTATTCAAGTATAGCATGAAGCAGGTAAAATATAGACTCCTGTGAAACTCTAGCCAGCCAGCACTCTGATACAAGATCAAACACTTTAGAACAGTGACTTGCTGCTGTAATCAAAAATATTATCATGCAAAAAGTGTGTGTGTGTGTGTGTGTGTGTGTGTGTGTGTGTGTGTGTGTGTGTGTGTGTGTGTGTGTGTGTGTGTGTGTGTGTAAATGTCTTGCACACCTCTGGTTGGTCAGCTTGGCAGGTGGGCAAGCTTTTGTTTTTTTTGTTTCTGCACTTCTGAAAAGATTCCACAAGATGGCGGTGTTTTGCCATTTCCAGCATTGCCTCTGCACAAATGCCACACGTTGCAACTCCAAAGCTGTTTGTTTAATTCTAGTCACCAGTGTATTCCCTATGAATGTATGGAATGAAGATAAGGAATATAGTGTGGTTTATAAATGTTTTCAATAGTACTCCCCACTCACCAGTTACTTTGTATTGTAACGTATATTAACCACTCACCATTTGTTTTGGCTCACATGCATAGACAGAGGACAAGCAATCTCAGATCATGAAACTGCTGTAGGAATCATTAAATCACACTGTAAAACCTACATTCGTGCTCTAGTCACGCTCTTGCCCATAAATCAGCTTTTGTTCTGGTCAACTCTGTTCTGTTTTAGCTCACTTTAAAGATACAGTCTCATAAAATGAACAAATGCGTACTCCCACTTCCTCTCTCAGGTGCTATGGCCAGCACAGAGGTCAGACAGAAACTTCACGACTTCCTGTTAAGCAAATCGGCAAAGGAGCCCTCGCCCAATGGCACAGGTCACCCCTCAGCTCACCGACCCAAGATCTGGTACATGTACGTTACCTAACCGCAACATTCAAGACACGGCACATTACTGGTTACACATTATTTAATCACTGATGATTTAAAAATAAAGGAAGTTCTGTGGAGATACTGTGAATCACACTTCTTAAAGTATTCATTTGAAAACTTGAATATGTGCACACTTGTTAACTGTACATTTTGTAATCTGCTACACAAAGCCTATTCTGCCCGTTGTGGTGTTCAAATATTATTCATAATGTAGGGCATAAAAGACCAGAAACCTCTTATCTAAAAACACCAGTCTTTTATGTTTTATGGAAATGCTGAGTTTGATACTTCAAAACAGAGGTCAACGATACTCCTTAAAGGCCTCAGTGTCCAAACATGAAAGCGGGCAGACATGTCAAGTTGCACATTTTTGTAACCTACCACGTTAAAAAACTTCAAGTCCCTTGTGGCATTCAGATCTCATCCATAATGTAAGCTGTGAAGGAGAGGAAACCCCTCTGAAGAACACCATGCTGCTGGTAGAGTGGAGCCAGAGACTGATGGCTGAATGCCCCCCTTGTTTCCTGCAGGGCCACCCAGCACATGTCCGTGGACCAGAGCTCCCCTCCGCTGGGGGAGACTCCCCCTACCTTCAAATCCCCCCTACCTAGCGGCCTGGATGGCAAGGATGACTTCCCCCTCAGGAAAACCGGTAGGTCAAAGTTTAAAGGTTGAAGGTAGAGAGGGAGTGAGAAATTGCCTTTTTGTTCGTGGAGGGGGGAAACAGAGAGTACTTTGATAACCTCAGGAGAGGAGCTGTTCATCAGAGGAGTGTGACAAATGAAATGGTGTTTTAGCTGCAGTTCTTTTGTTGAGAATGTCAGATTCTTTGGTTTTGTGGCTAAGCAAGTGTGTTTTATAGTTGCACTATGGGGTATTGTGGTATTTAAGGGTGGATTTGTTTTATGGCAAAGAGAAAAGTGAGAGTGTATATATATATATATATATATACACAAACTTAATATTCCCAAAAGTTCTGGACCTGTTTAATGTTCTTTTTTTTAAGATCAGCTGAACCCTGAAGTGAACTCTACACAAAAGTACACACACATGCACACACACGCATGTACACACACACACACACACACACACACACACACACACACACACACACACATCCTAAACCTTATACATGATGCACACACACAGTCACACAATATATTAATATATATTTTTATATTATTTCTGCACTTACTATTTAAAAAGGGAACCATCTATGCTAAAAAAAAAAACTGGGCCATTGAACAACCAACTGAGAATGGTATGCTATCTCTCCTTCCCTACTAAGGGCTTGATTCCTCTTGGTGACCCTAGCACAGCAAGGGCAAAGTGATGGAGGTGGTGGAGCTATGGTGAGGTCTGGCTTGGGGAAGGCCGGTGTCAGGGAGAGGGGCGCTGGTGCTGGCACTGCCTAAATGTTTGCAGATGAAGCCCGGCGATATTTAATTACGGGGGGTCAGGGTTTGTCTGTGCGTGTCACAGGAGCAACGCCGGCAGATCAGCAGCAGCTATAAGGCAGCCGTGCTAGCCCTTGAGCTGTGCTCTAATAAGGGCTGCGAGCAGGTCCCTGTTTACCTTCAGGATCAGAGATAGAGTGGCATTGTGGGGGGTGAGATATAGCTAGAGAGGAGCAAAAAGATAGATAAATAAAACAAAAGGAAAAAAGATAAGGTAAGAGATATAGTGTTGGAGGGAGAAAGAGGGTAAAAAAATCAAGAGAGAAATAAAGAGGGGGGGTGGAGTGCTATCCACTGCCATGCCTCCAGGGTACCAAGGCCCAGCTTTTGCAAACAATTACCCAGAGGAGAGGTTAACGTGCTGGGTGCTAGGGGTGGCAGAGAGGCTGTAGGCACTGCCCCGTAATCAGAGCTGGGGCAGGAAGGGAAGGGAGGTGAGCAGAGGGGGATGGGGGGGTAGAGGGGCTACCCTGTCTGTGGTAATTGGAAGTAGTAGAAGGTGACGAAGGTGCAGCTATGTGGAGATATGGTGTAACGGCCTCAGGATTGGCTTATATAGGCAGCATGTCTCCTCCATGTTTAAGCCGAGACTGCTTAATTAGCTCGTTTGACCTCTGGCCTTGTCCAAACCAAGGTTTCCCTGTTCACAGCCATTCAGTGATTTAAAAACACACTCATTCATAGACATATATTGTAGTAGCTTAACTGAGGAGGTGAATTCCATCTATTTATTTTCTGTTCATGAATCTTTGGGCTCCAGATAGATCTAAAGAGTAGGCTAGCAGACTGTGCTGTGCTGTGTCTGTCAGTGTTTATTCTCATGAATCAAAGAATCTGGCTGCCTGACTTGATGTGTTTAAAGATGACTTTACAGTGGAATGTGGTTCTGCAGTTGCCTTAATCAAGGATCAAGGATACATTATAGAAAAGATATGTTGCTGGGCGCACACACACACGCGCGCGCACACACACACACACACATTCTACAAATTCTCTCTTTCTGCCTGTCTCTCCCTTTCTTTCTGCTTTTGTCTTTTAAACACATACGTCCACATGGACACATGCACGTGCACGCACGCACATACACACACACACACACACACACACACACACACACACACACACACACACACACACACACACACACAAACAAATCTGGATCATTTTCAATAGGGGTTTAAAAATAGGGCCTGGTTTTCATCCCAGTACTGTTTTTATGGAATTTGTAGTGTGGTACCAAAAAAGAAAGAAAAGGGGGAAAAACGTCAGGGAAGGGGGAGAGCGGGGCAGTATAGGGGTCTTGAAACTTGGTTAAGGCAGGAATTCCACAACTCCCTTGGGAGACTGATCCGGAGCACCAAGGGCCTGCACTGCCTCAGGCCCCAGACCTGCATCTGCACACAGCTTTTCATGGCCTGCTCCATAATTCAAGCAACAGCTTCTTAAAGAGGCCAGGGTGTGCACATTAGGAGATACAAAAACAACAGGAAGTAAAGAAAGAGTGTGTGGGGGGTGGGTGGGTATCAGGACTGGGTAGGCTTGTGAATGAAAAAGAAGCAGAAATGGAGTTAGCTCACCCTTTTTCATGGTGCAGATCTGCTGATTGGGCAGTAACGGCAGATAATTGAGGAAGCTATGAAGAAGTTATGGTGTGATGTCTTGCCTTTTAGTTCTTGGCATCTTTCTTGTCGGAGGTTCCTCTTGAAAGCATTAGTGTGACATTTACTGTGAAATTTAGTAGTGCTTTGAGGAACTGGAGCTGGCCTTTTGTGTGCTCTTTTGATAGCTCTTTAGTGTTCCATTTACACGTTTGTCCTTCTGGTGTTTAGGAAAAATGTCCAACGATACAATCAGACAAACATAAACAAAAACTAAATTTGTTATTGCATTCATTTTTACATATTATACATTAATTTTTACACATGAGAGTTTTGGTCACCCCTGACTGTGCCAAGACATTTACAACCTAATGATTTTGGGTTTCCTATCACAGATATCATTCAGTTTTGAGGACAAGTTATCAGTTTGTAAGAAACACATAGTTAAGTATTTAGATGTTGCAAATCACGACCCATGAGTTTTAAATGAATTTAGTTGCCTCTGTGAAAGACCTTTGAAGTGGACAAAAGAGGAACTGAAATGAACACACACACACAGACACACCACAGGGAATGTACAATGAGGGCTTTGCTTGTATCTGCTTTTATGAACTGAAACTGCACCACGAGCAGGTTTATTAATCCAAGGGACTTTTATTTCTGTAAAAAAGACATCAGACAAAACAACCAATAAGGAGCAGCCAAGACTGTCCTTCTTTAGACACATCTCATAAAACAGCAGTGGTGAACGCCATTAAAGCACTTTTTTAGTTAGTCCATCATCATCTCTTTAAGATGATGTCCAGCAATGGCCTCAGATGTCTGCTTCGCAACAACCCTGTTGCATGCTTCGCAACAACCCTGTCGCATGCACAGGTTTTTTATCTGTCATTCTCTGGGTCATCGAAAAGATGGTGGAGCTAGACTTTGTGTGCCCATGCATGGGTACATGGAATATACAGTTTTTTATACTGTACTTAGCTGGGCCCTTCACTGCTTGCTTCGCAGTGATGTTGTACTGTCTGTCTCCACACACTTGCAAGACTATCCTCATTTGCATGTGTCTACCTTTGTTTTGGTTGCTTATGTTTTTTTATGATGGTCGATACCTTGCCTGTGCTCTGGATGGATCGAAATACAACATTACTGTCATAATTAACAAGCAAAGTCCTTGGAAAGTCTGTGGGTCTAGCAGTGAAGTGCAAACGGCGGCAAGCCTTGATCTTCCAAACTTTGTAATATGGAGTCGGGTGAGTACAGTCGTAGTGGAACTTGTAATAGCAGTGATAACACAGAAATTATTGTATAATAGAGATAATTGCACAATAAGACTTTTTCAATCATGGCACTGTGTCATTCTCTCTCTCTCTAGTTCATCGTCCTACTCGTAGTGTTGTGCTTGTCCTTTGTTGGAGTGGTGGTGCAACTGGTGGAAAACACAAGAAAGACTATCAGCACAAAATGGATGCTGCAATGGACTATTATTAGCTGTGAAGCAAAACAGCACTTACAAAATGAGCTTATTAAACATTTCATTAACCAATGGCAGATGCCATTAGCACTGTCCTCTTCTTAGTGATTACATTCACTGAAGCACTAGAGGCTTTGTTGTTACTGAACTACATTCTCATATCAGATATTGCAGTCAGACATTTTAAGCTACAACATGTGAAGCATGCAAATCTTGTCATGTTTATAGACATGTCTGGGTCTTTTTTGTTTCATTAAATTGTTTCTAAGGAGTTTGTCAGTTTTGGTACCCTTTGGTTTAGTTGCTCCATCTCCCACAAACTAAAACATTCCAAACAGGCATTTCTGTAATGAACAGGACATTTTCAAAAATATAGCTGGGGTTACTGTTCGGCACTGTGAACTTTACTAGTTGCACACACTGTATTTATAAATGGCTTTTCCTGTAAATTTCCAAACATTTAATTTTAGGGTGTCAGATGGATGTTGATGTGTGGCTAAACTGGAAGGATGTGGCCTCCACAAGTTATAGAGGCACAATGTTACAGCTTTTTATTAATTTTCAAAATTTATGAAACTAAATGCCATAAACGAATGACTCAATAACAGAACAACCTGTTTTGTTCACTTTTGGGATACATAGATAATATTCAAACAGTCACAGCTCTCTTTAAACCAAAAATGTATAGTCAGTATGCTGTTGCACTCTGACGTGCAGCCTTAACCGCCAGTCCCAAAAAAGAGCAATGAAAAAGAAAAGAAAAACAGTCTTTATAGTTTTTTTCTTCCCTTTGAGGAATAATTTGTCTGCGCTGACAAGACGGCCCGCAGGACCACTTCCTGTGGGTTCAGATTTCAGGCTGTGCATCACAGGATCAGAACAGATAGATCGGATCTGGCCAACCCAAACAACAATCCTTGGCCACGGACGTAGACAGCCGACGCAGACATGCATAGTCATATTTCTGCGCACATCAATTTTAATAAATTCTAGAGTGCTGAAAAAGTGTGTGTGTGTGTGCGTGTGTGTGTGTGTGTGTGTGTGTGTGTGTGTGTGTGTGTGTGTGTGTGTGTGTGTGTGTGTGTGTGTGTGTGTGTGTGTGTGTGTGAATGGAGAGAGGATGGAGTTTTTTTGCTCTCTGGTGCAATACTGCATTCCCATGGTAAAATGCGACCACCTAATAAGTTGCAATGAGGCGTCTGTGATGCCGTTCCCAATGCAACTCCACATCAGATTCACTCTGCACCTTCTAGCCGTGCACTTGATGATGGAGGTCATAGTTTATGTTTTCTATGGGAGGACCCCTCCCCCACTTCCTGTCTGTCCTGATGAAGGCCTGCTCAGATTCTAAGTTGAAGGAGGAGGAAAGAGAGAAGAAGTGATGGTAGAGAGGGGTGGGGTGGGTAGGGCTAGAGAGTATAGGTTAAGACAAGGAGGTGGGGGCCTTCAGTAGTGGCAGTGGCGGGCATCATAAAGGTTTTGTTTGTACTCTAACTTGCCTGAAACCCTGTGCGTGTGTGTGTGTGTGTATGTGTGTGTGTGTGTGTGTGCGTGCGTGTGTGTTTGTGTGTGTGTGTGTGTGTGTGTGTGTGTGTGTGTGTGTGTGTGTGTGTGTGTGTGTGTGTGTGTATGTGTGTGACTGACAGCTCTCAGCAGGCAGCAGGATGCTGAGTGTCAGAGGAATGGAGGTGGTGGGTGTGTTTGTGTAAGCGCAAGGGCACAGCAGGAGCAGGAGAGGGGTGGTGGAGGCGGAGGTGGAGATGCTAGGGGGACTCCATGGCTCCTTTAAACCAATCCCAGGAAAAGGGAGTTGCGTGCCGATGCGAATCACCAGCTGATTGCTGCAGCTCAGGAAATGTTTCGTTTGGATGCACCTCGGAGCTGTCAGTTGTCTCGCTCTTTCATTTATGTTTTTTTCTGTGTGTGTGTCTGTGAGAGAAAAACAGCAAGCTGTAATTCACTGTAACATAATAATAGACAGGGAGAACAGGGGGATCTAAGAGGAGAAGAGCACAAGATGACATCTCTTTTATTATCTATCTACACTACACATCTGTCTGCTTCTTAACTTATTAACTAACTTCTAAGTGACCTATGGATCACAAAGTGGGGAAAACAACAGTGCGTCCTTTAGGAGCACATCCAATATTTTGTGGCCTCTTGTGATAAAGGCAATAATGCCATTAAAACCTCCTGCAGTAGATTCTTACAATGTGAAACATGCTAAATATGCAGTCTGATTGCAGCATTTGGCCTGGTACATTACGTAGCGCTTCATTGGTGAGGTGTGAGTCTAATTTCTGTGGCCAGTCTGTGGTGTTCTTAACCACCACTGTTTCAAGGGCATGATTGCAGCACAGGGCCACAGACATAAATCACAGTCATGGCCATCACAGGACCATCACGGACAATCATTAGACCATCATAGCCCATCGCCAGGGAACATGCAGTTAAGTGGCTGCATAGCAGCAACGCTTTAGGGGCTTCTATCAACACAGCCTGAGAATCTCAGCTTTCCTCAGGCAATGGTGCGCAGTGCGACTGAGACATATGGAACTAGTCAGGATCTAGTTTTTTTTTTAAAAAGGAAGGCAGAGATGGGGGAGGGGGAATTGCAGGTGCTCGTGGGATAGTGGAGGACCCAGTGTGCCAGCGTGGTGGTGTTTATTTAAGGAAGTCTGAGCCACGGAGTGTCCAGGCTGCCCTCTAATGACACCGCTCCGGGTAAACACACCAGCCCGGGCCACGTATTTTCCCTCCGAATTAAAAGTGTGTAAATCCTTCCCGCTAATTGTTACGCAAATATTTTTGTGGTATTTTTTTTAATAGCCCTTATACATCATGTGTCATGGGTGCCCAAATAACAATATTTGCCAGGGAAGTAAAGCTAGCATCACTGTCAATCTTATTTTTCTGCCCTTTTTGCAGATTCTTCTGAGACTAAAAGCATCCTTGTGATTGAGGGCATCTTTTTGTTGTTAATCAAGCTAAGGTGCCCTGTAATCAGAGGTAATATCTCTTTCCTCTGTAATGATGATTTAGGGAATTGTTGTCCATTTTTAACCCCTAACTAGTAGGCCCCCTTTTGATGAGGCATTGCTTTAGTACATGGCGGCAAATCGTTTGTGACTCACCCTGCCCTGATGATGTTTTGATAGTCTCCCGCTTGAAACAAATGAGGAGGAGGAGTGCGGGGTGGGGTGGTGGGGGATTGAGAAATGCCCAACGCTGAATGAAACGTTGGGAAAAAGTCAGACGCTCATTCATGTACAAACTCATTCACTTAAACTCTGTTTTTCCTCCCACTCTCTTTCTCTCTTTCTCTCTCTCTCTCTTGTTCTCTCTTTCTCTTTTCCACTTTGCTTCTCTTCTGAGATGAAGGGGAGAACGGGGTGTCTTGTGAAGAAAGTGTGTCAGTGAGTCCCTCAGGCAGCCTGGTGGGAGAGCAGGCGAG
Organism: Setipinna tenuifilis; assembly: GCA_030347295.1. NCBI lineage: Eukaryota > Metazoa > Chordata > Actinopteri > Clupeiformes > Engraulidae > Setipinna > Setipinna tenuifilis. The sequence goes on along the minus strand of CM059283.1, from coordinate 27,542,383 downwards.
GGAAAGGAAAAGAGAGAGAGATGAAATATTCATCGTGCCGACGATGTGTCTGAATGGGGATGTGTGGGTGACAGAGAAGTGGGGGCCTTATTGCATACTGACTGAGAGTAGAGAGCCCTGTGTGTGTGTGTGTGTGTGTGTGTGTGTGTGTGTGTGTGTGTGTGTGTGTGTGTGTGTGTGTGTGTGTGTGTGTGTGTGTGCGTGCATCTGTATGTGTGTGTAAAGAGGGGATAAAACTGCTCAATGGAATATCCCGGCAGTCTGGATGTGTGGGTCTGCACACCAAACAGATAGACTAATGCAAACAGATTCAGGGCACCATTGTCCTTTTTTAGAATAGAGAGGGCATTTGACTTGCCTAGGTTACTTTGGTGAACGACCTTCTCCTGTCTGTCTGTCTGCACACATTCCTTGCTTTCTCTCTCTCTCTCTCTCTCTCTCTCTGTCTCTCCTCTCTCTGTCTTTTTCTCACTGTCTTTCTCATTTTTTGTCACCATCTATTCTTATTTCTCTTTCTCTACTTTCTTTTTCTCTCACAACCTGCTTGTGTGCCGCCCCCCCCCCCCCCCCCCCCCCCCCTTCTCCAATGTCTCTCTTTTTTTTCCCTACACACACAAACTCTTGGGAAAACGAGATCAAACACTTGTAGTTATTTTGTCAGCAGTTTGCTCATCAGTGCGGCAGTTCCATGGTGGCTGTTCTCTCTTTAGTGCCTCCCCTTTCATCAACCCAACGAGCCCAGACAAACACCCAGGCAGACAGGCAGGCAAGCAGGCAGGCAGGACCCTGGCGCAGAGGCTCTGATGAGCACTAGCACTGTAATCAGTCTGTAGCCTGTAGTCTCCTGATGGATGTTTGTCTTGGTGGCTGCCTTTGATGCCCACTGCTGCTGTCTGCTGTAGAGGGAGTGATGCCCAGAGCTGCTGGTACAACATGAAAACCACCTCAAAAACACAGGGGTCAGAGCAGCAAGCGCTGTGGGGGAGACGAGGGTTAGTCAAACCTTGTTTCCACTGTCTGGCCACCCTTGCATGTACACACACAACATGCTCCCACACAACATGCACACACAATTTCCCCTACTTATACATTTACACTCACACACACACATACACACACACGCACACACACACACACACGCATTAACTACACACACACACACACACGCATTTACTACACACATATGTATTAAACCCACACACACACACAGCCTTCGTGTTGGTTTAACTGCTGCTACTGTAGGCCTGTGGTTGCCTGGTCGGCAGGTAGCGGACTTTTTCACTTAAAGGCGGCCGTGTGCTGTTGCTCCGGCCTAATGCGCTCCAGATGAGCGGGGGAAACGATCCTCGCATCCAGCCCTGACTCATTTCAGCTGGGAGCTATCCCAGAGTTCCTCCACGGGCCTGCCTGGACACTTGCCCGCCTGGCCACTGACACTGTTTGTATGTGTGTGTGTGTGTGTGTGTGTGTGTGTGTGTGTGTGTGTGTGTGTGTGTGCACGCGTGTGTACATAAAAGTACAAAAAGTTGTACAGTTTTTTTGGTTTTGCTTAGCTCACAGCTTGTGACCATTAGCAATGACAGTGAATAAGTAACACTGCATTGACAGCCCCATCAGCAGGTGTATGCAGCAGGTGTTTGCACATACTCAGAACAGGTATGTGGCAGGTGTTTAAGGGTGCCTAAATGACACAGGTACAGTAGTGGTGTTTGGCTTCTTCGAGACCTGATTCTTGTGACTGACAGCAGTGACTCAGGTCCAATATATTTGCTCTCAGAGGTATACAGGGGATTTGTTTTCACTACAGGTGTACAGCGAGGAAACCACCAGCTTAACCAGACAGTGAACACATACACACTGCGAACATGTGCTATTAATGATCATTCGGAGCTAAGAAAATATGCTTGAGACCGACGGCAAAAAAAATATGCACTGACTTGTTATAGGTTATTTCTATTTTTTCTCTAACTTCAAGAAATTGTATCTATGCCAATAGAAACACTGAAGAGTTATTTTTGTGGTTCACATCAGCTTAGTATTCCACAATTGCAAATCATTTTAATCATATTTAACAAACTAATGGATTGTTGTGTGTGTGTCTGTGTGTGTGTGTATGTGTGCGTGCGTGCAAGCGTGCGCGCATGTGTGGGGTGTGCATGTGCGCATGTGTGTGTGTGTGTTTTTATGGGTGTGTGTGCATGTGTGTGTGTGTGTGTGTGTTTGTGTGTGTGTGCATGTGTATGTGTTTCTGCACAGCCTCTGAGCCCAACCTGAAGGTTCGTTCCAGGCTGAAGCAGAAGGTGGCGGAACGTCGGAGTGGTCCGATTCCAAGAAGGCGGGACGGAAGCGTTCTTGTCACCCCACACAAGATGCGCGCTCCTGAACTTAATGGTGCGTCTATTCCTCACAGTCACCATCACATAAAAATCTCACTGCTCTTTTGAGTGTCTCTTTGCCTGACTGTCTGTCAGTCTATATATCTGCAAACCTTAAGGGTGTCAGGACAAATAAACAAGCAAGAACACAATATGCATAGAGACCCATTTGACAACATATCACCCTCTAGTGGTCAAAAGTTACATGTGATATATTTAACGAATCACACCTTTCCTTCATGCAGCTCTTTCACAGTTGCAGGTGGACTAACACAGTACATCCTCAAGGCTGACCCACTGAATTATTCAGAGCACTGTATCATGTATGGTTATGGTGTGGGGGGATTTTTTAAAAAAAGAATCTGAATGAATAATGTAAAGTAATGTAAAGGGGCTTATGTAACCTTGGGTTGTCCCTAGTCCCTCCCTGACTCTATTTTAGAACACTGTGTTCCCTGCATAATGCCTCACGCCCACTAGCCGTTGTCATAGTGCGTGGGCCATTTTAGTTTGCATCAGTGTCAAAACACGGCCTTCCTCACTTCCTGACTTTTTAACATGCTACTCTGCCTCTGACTGATTTTGCAGACTCCTCAGCCAATGACAGCTCTCCAGGCTCCGGACCCAGCTCTCCCATCGGCTACTGTGGTGCAGACAATGTTACGTCATACCGACCCAGTGCCGTCCAGATAGAGGTATGCCATCCAATCAAAAAGAATTGATGACAATAAAAAAAAACTTGTATAATGTTGTTATTGAAAGGGTTGCCAAGGACTGAGAGAAAAAAGCCCAGGCCATGGCCAATTTGGGTGCCCACAGGGTAAAACCCTGAAAACAACCCCCCCCACCCCCCACCCCCCTGCCCAAAATCAGGGGCCCACATATTCTATCCCATGCCTTTCTCACGTGAAACACTGTTTACAAGAGCCTTTTGGGACTCCAACCCAGGAGGCCCCAGTGAAAATATTCCACTGTTTAGGCTTGCTTCTTCTTTTATCCCCTCTTTCCTCTATCGCTCTTTCACTCTGAGATGAAAGTATAAAAACACGTAAAAAACTGGATCTGGTTCTCTGGTTAAACAAGAGCACTATCACAAACAAGGCGTTTAAAAAGCCATTGAGGGCCAGTATGGAGCAGCACAATGAGAGAAGGGGCCAGCCTACATCATATGTGCCTGTAACTGGCCTTAAACATTTACTTTACATGTGCATCTTGATATGTTTGTGAAATGTGTTATTACGTATGTATGTATATGTCTGTGTGTGTCTATAAGTCTGTTTGTCTATGTAGTTACATGTCTATGTGCTATTTTTATGTGTTATGCATTATGTTCCTATTGTTTGTATGTTCTATTGTTTGTGTTACTCTGTGTGTGTGGGTGTGTGTGTGTGTGTGTCCACTCTGGTGTTTGCTGGTTGTGACTGACAGCCTCTTTCCGCTGTGTGTGGAGGATTTTTGGCTGAACTGAAAGAAGGGGGGTTGTGTGTGTGTGTGTGTGTGTGTGTGTGTGTGTGTGTGTGTGTGTGTGTGTGTGTGCGTGTGTGCGTGCGTGGAGAGATGGCGGGGGCTGAGGGATTGGTCTCTCGTCTGTGAAGTTCTGCCCATGCATTTCCTTGTTGGGCTCAGGGCCAGAGTATGGGGGCAAGAGAACCTCCCCCCAATCCCCCCTTTTGGCCCCCTCCCCCACCCCCCTCCCCAGGATGGCTGTGTGCACAATAGAGCTCATTCTGGACTCCATGTTCAAACGGCGCCTCAGGAAACGCTCTGTTTTTGTTTATCTATCATAATTCTGCTGCGAAACTGAAGGAGGGACACTGCTGAAGGCATATAATGTGTGTGTGTGTGTGTGTGTGTGTGTGTGTGTGTGTGGGTGTGTTTGTGTGTGTATTCGTGTGTTTATGTGTGTGTGTGTGTGCACGTGTATGTCTGAGTGTGTGTGTGTGTGTCCGTATTTGTGTCTGTGCGTGTGTGTGTGTGTGTGTGTTTGTGGTGTGTTTGTGTGTATTGTGGTGTGTGTGTATAAATGTCAGTGTGTGGTGGGTGCGTGTTTACGTCACTATTTATGTGTGTGTTCTGAGTTAAATTACTAACCCAGCTGTTGGTCGCTGCAGCAGACCCCCCATGCAGACTTGGAGCAAAAAACGCCCAACACACATGCCCACATGCGCACTCACAAACACAAACTCAACCCCCCCCTCACACGCACACTCTCTCTCACACACACACCCACAGCGTTGCTCACCCCCACACAGAAACACACACTTACACTTCCCACACACACACAGAACACCCACACACAGTCCTGCTCACCCTATAAACGTTTCTGTTATGATATTGATACAACCCTCATCTCCCTCCCCGCCACAGATGCTCCAGACTGCGGCTTCCTGTTTGTGTGATGATGCAGGCGGCTCAGCAGAGAGGGGTGGGGGGTGGTTTTGGGGGTGGTGGTGGGGGCCCGCTGGACTCTGGTGGCTCAGCATGGTGCTGAAAGGACCGAGGTCTCTGTTTTATCAGCCAGGCCTCCTCGCAAGCGATGGGTCCCAGGGGCCCGTGGTTGAGGGGATAGCATTGGGCCCTATACTGGAGAATGGGGTTGGGAGGGCAAGGGTGGGTTTAGAGGTGGTGGGGGGTAATCTCTGTTGGGCACATGAAATGCAAATACATATAGATACTAGTGTATATACACATCTACATAAGCAAACACACACACACACAACCAGACACAAATAGAATAATAGTAAAGAGTGTACACAAGAACACTTACACATCAGCACTAGAGCTGGGCGGTATACCGTTAGCACCGGTATACCAGTCATTTTTAATTATATGATAAGAAATTTTAATTTACCGCCATGACGGTATGTGCGTTTATGTCGGGAACACGGGGTGGCGGAACATCGCATAGCGGTAGCTTGCGCGGGGGACATTTTCACAGTGTTGCACCAAACAAGCTGTAGAGCGAAGCCAAGGTGGCGGCAGAGAGTAGGGGGTAGGAAATAATGTAAAGAAAGTGGTGGACGAAGACAAGCCGAGGCATGGACGAACAAAATGATACGGACGCAGAATTAATTCCGAAAAAGGGAGCGGTGTCTGCAGTGTGGAGGCATTTTGGGCTTCAGAAATCAGACCGATCAGAAAACTATAATATGTAAGTGTTGTCGCGCGACACTTAGTCGCAGTAGTAATTCATCTCTAAATGATAGTAATTGGGGTTAATGCGTAAACTTCCACGAAAAAAAGAAAATACCGTCAAATACCGTGATACCGTGATAATTTTAAAAAATACCACGATAACAATTTTTGGACATATCGCCCAGCTCTAATCAGGACACACACACAAATATGCAAACACACAAACAAACATGCAGACATACACTCATACATACACACAAACACACACACTCTCTCTCTCTTGCTCTCTCTTTCTCTCTCTCTCTCTCTCTCTCTCTCTCACACACACACACACACATGCACACACGCAGACACACACACACACACACAGAAACACAAACACACACTCAACCATACACACATACACGTGTCTGTCTCTCCATCTTATGTTTTCTTTTATGCTCACTCAATCCACATACTCTTTGTGATGCAAAAGATGTGAAGTGTGTGTGTGTCTGTGTGTCTGTGTGTGTCTGTGTCTGTGTGCTTGTGTGTCTGGCCTGAAGGCATGATAGTGTGTGTGTTTGAGTATGGGGGAGAAGTCGGGGGGGGGGGGGGGGGGGGTGAGGGAGCTAAATTTGAAATGTTACCTCATCAGCTAAATCGACCACACAGATAATGTAGCCCTCGGTTATGTCATGCTCTATGCTCACACACACCAGAGCCGGCAGCGTCTGCAATCAGAGGTCAGAGCCAAGTGCCGGAGTTATTTAAAAAACACCAGCGGGGAAAAACACTGTTGCTGTGTGCGGGATGAGTATTTTTGTCTCTCAGAAAAACCACATCTAGTCACACTGCGTCCTCCCATGCGTACATAGTTTTTTACATCACAGCTAAAATGGACATTTGTACACTGATGTTACCTTAAAAAACAATAAAACATATGATTATGAGTCACTGCACATGTTTGCAGCAGAACATGGACATGGTAAGACACAGTGACTTGTGCTTGTTGGCTTTAAGGTTAAGGCAGTAGATGTGTGCCTTGTTGGCCTTAAGGTTTTCTCTCTCTCTCTCTCTCTCTCTCTCTCTCTCTCTCTCTCTCTCTCTCTCTCTCTCTCTCTCTCTCTCTCTCTCTCTCTCTTTCTTCCTCCCTCTTTCTCTGGCCATAAAGCTTGTGTGTGGAAGCTTTGTGTTTATTGGATGAGTACTCCGCTCCAAATCAGTCAATATGTGCATGATGTCATTGTTGCCAAGGCTACAGGTCCTATGGTCTGAGAATATATGTGTGTGTATGTGTATATTATAGATCTTTAGTAAGATGTACTATTAATAAGAAAACAACACTGAAAATAAAGCAAGAGAAAAAACAATCTCTCTCTCTCTCTCTCTCTGTCTTTCTTTCTTGGTTTCTCCCTCTCTCCTCTCCAGCGCTGCCTCTCTCAAACAGGCATCCTGAAGGCGGAGGGCTCCATGGCCCTGCTGAACCTCTACACCTCACCCTCCCTGCCCAACCTCACCCTCAGCCTGCAGTCTGGGGCCTCCCCCATTAGCGTGAGTGTCGCCATACATTCAAACCTATCTGTCTGGTGCCTATCTGCACTTATATTAGTATTGAAAACAGTACAGATGTTGCATTCAAAACAAAGGTGGTGGTCTTACAAGTATAGTTAAAATACTTTCCTTGGTTAGGAGCTTATATATTCAAATCTCCCTTTCCTGGTAGAAGACAAACATGTACGTAAGCATAACAGAAGTGCCATAACATAGCAGGTAACCTTGTTCATGATGTGAATGTACTAAATCCTTCGTATCAGCAGTCGAGGAGGTGGGAACATTAATATAGGTAATTTTGTTTCAGCTTGGTTTGTATAGACAGGTTTCAACTATTGATTCATGTCAGTGTGGACCTATTTCCTCTGTGCTGCACAAAACAATTACAGCATTACTGTAGTTATTACACTGAACCGATTGCCCCTCTTAGGTAATGAGACACAGTAGTAGCATCTTTTTAAGGCCATTATTTTTTATTATTTATGTTAGAAATGGCTGAATAGGATATGTTATACACAGAGCCAAAATCAGGAATATCAAAGATGGCATTGCCAATAGACAGTATTGCCAATGCATTTTGTACTATTTCTAGTTGTATATTCATAGCCATAGCCATTTAGAAATATAACCAATTCTTATGTAGAAAAGGTTCTGTGCAATGATTGGCAGTATTGCCAATATGTTTTGTACACAGAAGATCCTGCCCATAGATAGTTAATATTGACAGTCTGTTTTCTGGGGAACTAACACACAGATCCATATCAATAGATCAGTAGTTAAAGTCATATCATAAGCCAGCACTGCTGAATGTTTTGTGCAGAGTGGCCCCTAAGGAGCACTTTGGCAGGGGCCTTTGGCAGGGGCCCGCCCTCTGGGCTCAGTATCTGCACCCCTGTCAGAGAGGAGACGCTGCCTTTCCAACTGGAGCAGACACTGAGGCATGCCAGAGAGGGATCTGCCTCACTCCCACCGCACAGAGGGCCAAACACAGGCAAACACCGGGCCCCTGAAATCACTACTGTGCAAAAAGGCCTTGCTGGTGCCACAGCCTCTGACCAGACCCAAGGGTCATAAACGCTTGTATGGATTGAGCTGTCTCAGCCTTGGCTACGGCCCACCTTTAAAAACACAGACCCCAAAAACCCTAAAGATGTTAATGCACTTTTACTGAAGAGACCATTTCAGCATGGAGATAAAAGAGTTTCACTTGAACAAGGTCTCTTGGCAGCAACAGGCTTACTAGGCTTGCTTGGCTGTATGTAAATGTGTGTGTGTGTGTGTGTGTGTGTGTGTGTGTGTGTGTGTGTGTGTGTGTGTGTGTGTGTGTGTGTGTGTGTGTGTGTGTGTGTGTGTGTGTGTGTGTGTGTGTGTGTGTGTAGGTAGACAACTCATAACAAATAAAGTATGGTATGAAAAACAAATGGTGCTTGGTAAAGAGCCGGAGCTAATCTTGTGACATCTCTGGGCCCGGGAGGGAGATAGATATAGGTCAAGTGAGTGGGGCTTTTTTTTCTGTGTGTACTCTCCGAGGTAATCCCAGAGTTATGCTTCGGACGTTTTCATCTGAAAACAAATTACGCTTGAAGCACACTCACACACTCGTCCCCTGGGAACCACGCGGCAGAAAAATATGCGTCAACGTTTCCAGCGTTATTAAAAAAAAACGTTGTACTTCAGAGGGAGGCGCCTTTCCTTGTGGTCTCGGCGGGCGCAAGGCTGACAGGTCCCCTCTCCAGCGGCTCCCTGGATTAATGTACCGTCCTCAGGCCCGTGACCCTTGACCTCGCAGGGATGGCAGGGGTGGGGGGGTCTTGGGGGGTGTTGGGCTGTGGGTAAATAAGGGCAAGCAGTATTGGGTTTCAGGACACTCTCTTTATCGCCTCGTCCATCACAGCTAGTTAAATCGCAAGAGAAACAGTGTGTTTAACTGCCGCACCAGATAGCGGGCATCACTGCAGGGAGAGATATATAAATTCCTTTTTTTCTCCTTTAACTATGATTTTAATTTATGGTCAGGGACATGATGTTCAAGAGGTAGGAGGCAATGAACGTATGATAGTAAAGTGACTTGTACACATTTACTATATGGTTGATTGCAGTACTGATGTAAAGCTTTGGGGAGCATGTAAAAAGGTCCCCTTCAGATGATTCACAATATTCTCTTTTTTTTGGAATTTCTCAAGTTTGGTCTGACTGTGATGTTGTTGTAAACTTTATTTCACATATATGGGTAGAAAATGTCTCATTTCATAGTACAGATAGATTTATACAACTAAAATTCCTCAACAGACTCATCTAAACTTCAGTTCATCTAAACTAACTGAAAGTAATTGTTGGTGTTAAAACAGAGTTTTTTCAAAGGTCTGTTATTGAATATTGACTTTACAAAAAGTAAATATAACTCCATGGACAAAAACTTGCATTTTTGGCTTAGTTTGGTTCAAAGTCTCAAGAATGTCCCCGCACCTTAGACTTTTGTCAGAGGGAGGTCCAGCTCCATGATGAGCTGACGCCTCTGTTATCTTCCACTGTTTGCCCACAAACCCGTCTCATCCCCGGCCTGCTTACTTTACAGGCGGCCACAGCGCTGAAGGAGAGAGCGGCAGAGGGTATGTCCCGCCATTCCCTGGGCGCCGTGCCACCCGTCTCCCTGGAAACCAAAGTCAACAACAGCCACCAGGCCCTCCTGCAGCACCTCCTCCTAAAGGACCAGATTAGGCAGCAGAAGATCCTCTCACCTGGTGCGTTGATAAAACATGCCTCACTCTTACATTATTTCCTCAGCAGGAGATTCTGCAGAAATAATGTTATTCATTTTTTGTGTTTTGCTTAAAAATGATTAAGCCTATGGCTTTGCTTATCACATCTTGGTGTTTTGTAGTCTGTAGTTCTCCCCCTTGGTGCTGATATTACTGCTTCCCAGTTTGTTCCGTGTCACCTCAGGCTCCACCTACTTTTATTCTTCTGCAGCACCTCATTATGTTTCTCTGAAGAGCAGGAAGTAATTGTTTTGCAGTCTGTTTATCACACACCACTAGAGCACAATCTGCCTTACCAAAAGGACCATGTATTTTAACAGTATAGAGTAAAATATTTTAAATATTAATAACAATAATAATAATAATAATAATAATAGTTTTTAAATACTCAGTCGCTTTACAGAATACAAATGTATATTATTGTTTATGGCTACATATTAAGCTATATTTCTTCTTTTTACTCCAACTTTATACTTATTGTATTCATCACTGTCTCATCCTGTGTTTTTTATGCCACATCAGTAAATGAAATAGTGTTCGCTGTAGACTTGGTGAATAAAGTGCTCAAATTCTGATCAGCCCAAAACTCCACTGACAGATTCTTTCCCGTTTGTCCTCCCTCTCTCTACCCCCTGCTCCAGTCACTGGCAGCGTGCCTGTACTGCCCCTGTCTCCTCTGGCCATGAAGGAGCGGCCAACCCCCAGCTCTCGGCCCAAGCTGCCCCGGCACCACCGGCCCCTGAACCGGACCCAGTCGGCGCCTCTGCCCCAGAGCACTCTGGCCCAGCTGGTACTCCAGCAGCAGCACCAGAATTTTGTGGAGAAGCAAAAGCAGTATCAGCAGCAGGTCCACCTCAACCAGGTAAAAAACTGCCAGTGACATGGCTTCTGATTGGTCAATTTAGTGGGTTCAGCACCAATGAAATGTTTGACTATGGGACAGATATGCTATCGCACATTGAAAGCCTTTGTAGGCCAAGACTTAGGGCTCTGCATTAAAAAAAATAATAATAACAATAATAATAATAATAGTAATAATAACAATAATAATAAACCTTTTGCTTAGTTGTACTTTCAGCCAAATATAGCTAAGCCTATAAACCAAGTAAATGTTAGCTTATCACTGTTTTCTTTTGGGTCTCTTTTGTTTATTAGCTCACCTAATCCTCTACTGAAGAATCTTTTGAACCGAGGCTCCAACCTCCCCACCGCTCCCTCCCTTCCAGATAGGATTTGAACTAGGGAGGGCTTAAGATCTGAAGGCTGGCTCTTCTCCATCCATATGCACATATTCCATACCACACTTTAAAACAACCCCCCTTAACCCCCTTAGTTACTTATGGCAAGAAATCAGACTAGAAATGGTTACATTTTTACCCTCCTTTTGAGTTTTAAGTCCCAAAACGTGGACCCAGAAGTCAACCCAGCCCCAGTGGCGTGTGAATGGTCGGCAGGAGTTAACGAGGGGCCCGGCTCCCTGGGTAGCACACTAGGTGCCGTGTGAAAGGGGCCGCTAATGGAGCTTTATGGGAGCACTGCGCTCTTAAAGGAGGGGCATTAAAGGCCCCTGGCTGATGGCTGGACAGGAGAGGAAGTGGGTAAATCCCAGCAGGATGTTTATGTTGGGGTGGCACCGCACCATGACTGGGGTCTCACCTCTTTCTTTCTTTCTCTCATCTCTCTCTCTTTTTCTCTCTCTCTCTGTCTCTTTCTCTCCGCTTTTGCATCTATCTCTCCATCTTCTTATCTTTCAGTCTCCATTTCCCTCTGTCTCACCTATATTACCCTTCCTTGCTACCCCATTGTCTCTCCTTTGCATTCTTTTCTCCATGCTTTGCCGTGTGTCTTTCATTCTTGCTGTTTTTCTCTTTTGTTTTATTTTCAACTTCTTAAGTTGTTCCCTTTTTTCTTGACTCTTTCTCTTGTTCTTTTTGACATTCTCTCCTCTCTCTCTCTCTCTCTCTGTCCCCTGCCCTCTCTTATTTTTTCTTGTTCTCTAGTGTGTTTGCTGTTTTATTTTGCATGTCTCTGTTACTGCTCCTCTCACACATTTTCTCTCTCTTTCCTGTCTTTCCCTCTTTCACTCGCTCTCTCTTTCTTTCACTGTCTTTTTTTTTCATTTTCAGTCCCCTAGTGCTCGGTCCTGGCTTTGATCTCCTCTCTCTTGGGCAACATCACTTTCATTCCATCACAGTCTCGTTGTAAAGTCCCCCCTCTACCGCCTCCCTCTTTTCCTCTCTTCCTCTATCTATGCTTGCCCCCTCTCTCTTTTCTGCCCCCCCTTGCTTCCTCCAAAATATACCCATTCATTTTCTTCCATAACACCTTTCCTTTTTCTGTTCTTTCTCTCTGTTTCTCTCTCCCTCATTTTCTGCTGCATGTGGCTTCCCCTTTCTATCCCTCCTTACCTTCCTCCTCCTCCTGTTGCTCTCTCTCTCTCTCTCTCTCTCTCTCTCTCTCTCTCTCTCTTTCCATCGCTCTCTCTGTAATCCTGCACTTTAGAGTCTCCCAGCTCTGTTTCATTTCCTGTGAGTTTTCAGAGAGAAGCTGGTCTAGCACTGGCTTATCCCGGCTCACTTTTACAAATACACCCGACATACATCACAATTTTAATGTCACAGAAAACGTTTTACGCCCCCACCCAGTGCAGTACCCCCTCCCTTGCTCTCTCCCTCTCTCCCCTCACAAACCCACGAAAGCCCCACCGCACCACCGGCTCACTTTTATGCCGGGATTACAGTGGGGTTTTATTGGCCGGGGTGCTGTCGGGGCTCATGCCGTTTGCGCACATTCGCTCTGAAGTAACCCACCATGGTGTTGTCATGCCTCAAGACAGATGGCAAGGTTTTGTACGCCAATCACATTGCGTTTTACAAGAAAGAAGGAACAAGAGCGGGAGAAAGAGAGAGAGAGGGAGAGAGAGACAGACAGACAGACATGGAGATGGAGTGGGAGAGAGAGGGAGAGAAAGAGGGAAATGAGCCAACAAGTCATATGGGTCCCATGACTCATGCTAGAAATCTCCTAAGACCAGGGTCTCCTATGCTGGTAGGGCTGGAGAGCTAAGTTATCACAGAGCCTAAATGCAAGATGGATGTCCAATCCTGTCACAGCAAAATTACAGTGCAGAAATGTGGCTCGCGTGGCCAGAAAGCACTCTATAGGCAGTATAATATCACTCTTTTCAAAGGAGACTTTTGTGAATGGATCGCTTTACCACAGATATGAAGAAAGTAATTCATTTCTGACAGAACACTGTGACATGCGAGAGATGGTGTGTTTGATGTGATGTGACAGGGATATTTTAAGAAATAAATACAAATTCCTTAGGGGCTCATCTTCTCTGTGACTGAAGCCTAAGGGAAAAAGTCAGAAAAACAATCTACATATAGTAGGTGTACATAATGTCCATATAGACCTTATGTCCTTCTCTTTTCTTGCCTTGTAGATTTTGTCCCAGTCTATTGAGCACCTTCGGCACCCCAGCGCTCACCTGCCGGAGGAGGATGAAGAGAGCAGCCTGGAGCCACGCACAGAGTGTGCCACGATGCCCTCTGGTGGCGTCATCCGGCACCACAGCCTGTGCAGCAGGAGCAGCAGCAGTGGTGGCAGCACCTCCACGGGCACTGTCAGCAGCAGGAGCAGTATGGAGACGGAGCCCAGCGAGGCGCAGATAGCCATCGTCAAGGTGAAGGAGGAGCCGTCGTCCGACTCGGAGGAGCAGATGGACGAGGGGGGGGTGCGAGGGGGAGGAGAGGCCGAGGCTGAAGCCGAGAGGGGCTGTCTGAGGGAGGTGAAGACGGAGGACGTGTCGGCCATGGCTGAGAACTGAATGTAGTGAGGGTGAAAGATGGAGAGACAAAGTGAGAGAGGACAGAGAGATGGAATGGATGGATGATGGCAAGATAAAACAACTCACTCCTGACTGAGTTTTGTGTCATTCTGCCCCCCCCCCCCCCTTCATGTGTCCTGCTGCTCTTTCTCTATCTCCCTCTCTTTCTTTCTTCACTATTTCTCCACTCATCTTTCACTCCTCCTCTGATGCCCTGATCTCTCTCTCTCTCTCTCTCTCTCTCTCTCTCTCTCTCTCTCTCCTGTTAGTCTGTCTTTTCTGTGAGGTGACGGACAGCAGAAGTCTGTCAGCAGAGTGTGTGGACTTGTGCTGTTGTGTGACTCTGTACTGTGATCTGTGTTACTTATTTGTTGTGTGTGTGTTGTGTCTCTCTCTTTGTGTGTGTGTGTTTGTGTGTGTGTGCCATCATTCATGTGTGACTAGAAATATTTCCACCACTACCACCACCGCTAGCACTTCTAGCTTCTCTCTCTCTGTCAGTTAGCTTGGCCACGGCAGCCCAGTGCAACACAATGTGTCTGTTACAAATCAGATAAAAAATACACACGCACACACACACACACAAGGAATAAAAAATAAAAAACTGAGACTTTAGCATTCTGACTCTCATTGCGGCATGTCCACCCACAAGAGTCTCCCCAGCCCTGAGTGGGATGTGAGGCGATTTGTTAAAGCCGTTCGTTCTCAGCCTTTCTGTACCTCATTCAGCTCTTGTGTACATGTGTATATTTGTGAATATGGGAGGTAGGGTGTGTGTGTGAGTGGGTGTGAGTGGGTGGGTGGGAGGGTTATGGGGGGGGCTGTTCATAGAAACATAATGCAGTCACACATTAGATGAATGTCCCTCTCATGGCTTTGCTCTCAAAAAAACATCTGTCTTTTGTCTCATTCCACTCACTTCATTGTCAAATAATCCAAAATATGTGGTTCCAGGCAGCCTCGCCCAGTGCACCCAAAATATCAACCCGTGCCGACTAATTAAGATAATTAATCAGCCAAACTACTGACTCATGTTCTGAAGTGTGTGCACAGTGGAGAGATGTTGGAGGATGGAGCTAAAAAAGGGGGGGGGGGTTGGGCAGGAAAAATGATCCTGCATGACTGAAACCGAAATGGAAACGGCCTTTTCCCAGTGTAACAGTTGGTTGGGAGCGGTTAGGGTTACCTCTGAGATTAGCGTTTCCAAATACGCACCCTTCATTTCAGAGTGAAACAGAAAGAGATTGTGTACAGTATGAGAGAGAGAGAGAGAGAGAGAGAGAGAGAGAGAGGCATATGTTGAACATTTGAAGGATTAAATTTGATTAGTTGCATTATGGGCCTGGATTAAATTATTACATGGAGTTTGATTGTTTTCTGTATCGGGTTGTATGTGTGTTTTTAATGTACGTTTATTCCTGATGTTTTTTCTTTTCTTTTTTTAAGAAATAAAGTTAACTTCTGTGTTACTGAGCTCTTGCTTTTTTTTGGAGACTTCTTATGCCAGAGTGTACAAGTACCATGCAGTTAATGTGGTTGAGAGGACATAGAGTATATCCCTACACCCATCTTTCTTCCTCTCTCAGATGCACATCTCTCTCTCTCTTTTTCTCTCTCTCTCTCTCTCTCTCTCTCTCTCTCTCTCTCTCTCTCTCTCTCTCTCTCTCTCTCTCTCTCTCTCTCTCTCTCAGACACACACACACACACACACACACACACACACACATTTAAAGTCCATCTTTTACATGCACACACACATTCACATTCACACAGTATCTCAGTCTCCTCTCACACAACCACACACATACTGACAGACAAACACAATCTCTCTCCCACTGTCAGCCACCCCCCCACACACACGTGCTCACTGTGCTCATGTGTGCTCCTCTATGTTTGCACATCTGGTGACTGTAATCCCTGCTGGCTGTGTGAGTGTATGTAGGATATGTGGCGTATTGCTGCATGATTACACACATTACAACATCACAGATATCTCAAACATGAACTGTGTGTGTGTGTGTGTGTGTGTGTGTGTGTGTGTGTGTGTGTGTGTGTGTGTGTGTGTGTGTGTGTATGTGTGCCAATCAAGGCTACATGTATGGGACACAAATTTCCCCACTAACCTAGGTAAAACAGACAAAGACAATATCTGGCAAACATATTGTATTCCCCACTAATCTAACAGTGTTTTCATGATTATTTTGTTGTTACCAATAAAACAAAAAGTGACAAAACATTGCTTTACTGACAGGGTCGTTGATTTGGTCTGAGCCCTTTTTACTATTCTTTAGTTATATTATAATGGGCGTCAATGGGAGTGCCCATAAAGATATACATGTAGACGCATGTGTATTTGTGTGTGTGTGTGTGTGTGTGTGTGTGTGTGTGTGTGTGTGATCTCATCATCATCAGTCACAGGGTCACAGTGTGGTCCAAGAACTTCTACACCCTTCATGCCTTGTAAGGAATTGGTTCATATATATATATAGGTTCATATATTTCAGTGGCATACATGTAAAAAGGCACTGAATTAATGTTGTAAGTTGGTATTAGTTCATTATTAGCTCAGTTTCAGCTCAGTGCAAAACTTCCATTTTATTTAGAAAGAGAATTATGCCCCTAAGGCTTTAATAGCCAAATCATCACATTAATCCAACTCCACCAATTGGTCAGTTGCTGTAGCGATATATACTGTGTTTATATCTATTGTGAAACTTAAAAAATGTATCCTTCCTCGTGAACTTAAAAGTATATTCATCAAGCCCAACCTCAGCTTTCCAAACACAATTTTAATTCTGGAAAGTCTAACCTCAAAGTTGTGGTTTCTGCCAAATGTTTTCCAACAAATCAGCCATGAGCCATTGGGCAGGTAGGAGCTGTGTGCATTTAAAGGTCCAAGGCTTTCGCTCTCTGGCCCTGGCTTGGCCATCTGCCGTTGGCTCCACTGACCTCTGCCCAGGCCGGCACACTGCTCCCAACGATTTTCCCACAACCTCTCGCCGCTCACTGTTACATTGGGGGAACATTAAGTTAACCCCCCGTGCATTAGCTAGGCCCACGGATCAGGTTAACCCTTTGAAGTCAGGCTTATGGGTCTTGGGCCTGTGCTATTGCCCTGGCCTCTGACTTAGATATATGTTTACCACTTCAGAGAGAAAAAAACAAGAAGGCATTTAGCCAGTGATTTGGGCCCTCATCTCATGTGAGAACCCCTTGTGAATCACGAATAGGGGAAACTGATGCCAGTTTGATAAGTGTGGCATTTGAGGAATGACTCTTTTTAATGGCATTTAAGGAATGACTCTTTTTTGAAAAAGAAGATGCAAAATTACTTTCACAGCCTCAAGAGTAAATAATTTAATCATTAAACAAAATGTGAAGTAAACAACTTTCTTCATTTTTATTTGTGATAATTCTTCTTGGAGGGTTTTCAGAGAGAAATATGTATAGGTGGCATTCACAAAGAGAATTTCTCAAATGGATATTATTCCTGCAGATTCAGTAGCTGGACAGTTTCCAGTAGTGGGGGCCAAGCTTTGTCTTGGTGGCAGAGAGAGCTGCACTTATGTGTTTTAGCAGGAGTGTGGTTAGGGGCCAAACTATTTATTCTCACACTATTTCAGATTTTGCACTTCCTCAGTGCAAAGAAATCAAACCAGACCTCAACTTGACATCAGTTGGTCTATTTTTAGACAGAAACCAGGCAAGGTTTTCCACAGACACATACACATAGAAACCAAAAAAAACTTTCATAAGGAGATTAGGAAACACTTAAAATGGAGGTATCCCCCCCCCACCCCAGATAAAAAATTGGGGGGATGGGGGTGTGTGTGGGGGGGTCCCCTCTGGTTGGATCGCGCCATTCATCTTAACTCCTCTGAGGCGGAGCCTTGTGTGCGGAAACCATGGCAACCTGCAGGGCCACCTGCACCCCCTCCCCCCAGCTGAGACAACAAACGTGGAGAGGGGCGAGTCGGCACTCGGCCGCTGGACTACTGTTATTCTCTCCACGGGTACGGGACGCCCAGCGGGCCACAGCCTTTACTTGTGCTCCGTTTCAAAACAAAAGAAACACCCCGATGTAATTTGAGTGAGTTTGTTTCTGTGTGTGTGTGTGTGTGTGTGTTTGTCTGCGTCTGTGTGTCTGTGTGTGTGTGCGTGCTCATACGTGCATGCATGTGTGTGTGCGTGCGTGAATGCATGTCTGTATGAGTGTGAGTAAGGTTGAGTAATGTGTACCTTCTTGCATGTCCTCAGTGTATATTTGTGTATGCATAAGGCATGTATTAGTGTGTTTGTCCATGTGAGTGGGTTAGTGTGTGTATCTAAGTGTATGTGAGTGTGTGTGTGGCCCCACTGACGGAAAAGACATTTCCTGTCATTTGAGTTAATTGGGCCTCACATGCAGGGGGAAGAGAGAAGGAGAGAGGGGGCCTAGGCCCACAAGCCAAATGGCAACCTTAATATCACAAGAAGAGAAGAGAAGAAATCAGGGTTGTGTGCTTCTCTGTGTGCCTGTATCTCACTGCACTGAGGTTAGGCAAAGGCTTTATTCAGAGCCCATGACTGCTCCCTATCTCTGCCTTTAAAGTTAGGGGCAAATTCACTTTGTTGGCCGCTTGAAATCTACCATGGCACACGACACATGGCACATGAGCCTAGCATGGGTTTGGTTACCTTCTTCCAGATATGGCTTAGATTTTTGTTATAATCGGCTTCTGTGTCAGACTGCATAAATGGTGCAAAATGCATATCCTGTGGTTGAGATCCCACTGGACCATCTTTGGTGCTCCATTTAATGCCCCCCTCTAGAATTCACTCTTTAAAAAAACAGACATGGTATGCACCCCCCCAAAACGACTCCAACCACCCCCCAGCTCACCCAAAAAAGGTGACATGAGATTTATGCCCATGATCTGAGGCCTGTGTTGAGTGCCATGGCTGCAGTTCTAAGCCTATGGTTCTGGTCCAACTGCTGACTGGTGGATGTCTGAAGTATGAGATTATGCAGCGGAATCCAACCTGGTACAGCCAAGTGTGCCAACAACTGTTAATGCATTAAAACAAATCTATCTGTTGTTGTTGTTGTTG
Organism: Setipinna tenuifilis; assembly: GCA_030347295.1. Taxonomy (NCBI): domain Eukaryota; kingdom Metazoa; phylum Chordata; class Actinopteri; order Clupeiformes; family Engraulidae; genus Setipinna; species Setipinna tenuifilis. The sequence continues at coordinate 27,523,658 of CM059283.1, read as the reverse complement.
TTGTTGTGTTGTTATGGCCACAGTCAAAGTGCACTATAAGCAGGGCTTATGCCTCTTGTTCAATCCAAAAGTGTTGAAAAAAGAATAAACAACAGAAAGTGCATACCACTCCTGTGAGCTCACTGGCCAGAGAGTCCTTGGTGTATAAAATAATAAATTTGTGTTGAGCGCTGCATAAAATGTGGCTTTGTGTGGCTGGCCACGGGAGGAACGCACAGGAAGTTACTGTGTGTTTTATGATTCCATTCAACAGCTTAAGAAAAATCATAATACAGCCTTTTTGAAAACCCACCAGACCTGTGAGAGCGTCTTTGCTTAACACCGGCGAACTCTGGAGTCAAGTGCGTGAGATCATCCAGTTTTTTATATAAACAACAGAATATGCAGCCACAGAGACTAAATTTGCCATGTGGACAAATAGGATCAAGTCTACACTCCGTTTTGTTGGTGATGTGGCTTCTGACGGTAGTTCTTCTTTACGCATGTATTTGCTGCGGTCCGTTTTCAGGGAACACGTTACAGGGTGGATTTAAAATACATTTCTGCAGTTTAACACTTGCGCACCTGTAAGCTATGTGTGGCGTGCTCACGCGGCAGATTGGCGAGCTTGGGGAATAGCCATCTGTGTGCTTGAAATGCCTGACTGTATGACCCACAATTGGGACAGTCTGAGGAATCTGGTTTATTATTCTTCTTTTCAACGTCCTTCTGGTGCGAGAAAAAAGCACAGTGTGCGCAGGCGTCCGAGTATGAAGCGGTAATGTATCGTGGTTGTTATTCTTTCCGTGCGTTATTACCGCACCAGCGGCGTGGGACAGTGCTGGCAAGGAGCGAAAGGAAAGTCTTCTTGCGTGAGTATGAAAAAGGACCACCCCCGACTGAAAAACACTGAAGCTGGCTTGCTGATGACTTCGGCGGAGGTATTTATTTCTGAGCACCGTGTCTTGCCCAGTTCCCGGGGGCCACATGCTGATGTTATTTTCAAGTCCTGCCAAACTGAATATTCGCCCGGTGCGCTGCGATTACTTCAAAATGGCTCAGGGGCGACCGAGTGACTATAAAACGTAGCTTTCTTCGGCAAGGGGGGTTATTGCTTTCAACGGCGATGGAGGGAATTTAGTTGAACGGTGGTACGCATGACGTAACCACCTCTCCGCGGTAGAGAAGAGAAGCCCTGATGCGGTTCATTTTAATGTTGTGGGCAGGCTGTCACGTCTTCGACCGCACGTCCATTCTACCGAATTTAACATTAATGACCTTGAACATGTTTATCCTTTAAAAGTCACAGAGTTACCAGGCAGTATCTCTTTAAAATGAACTAAGTCTCTCTGTTCTGTCCCTCAACCAACTGGGCTCTATCAAAACACAAAACACACATTCCATGCATACTTTTGGGAAGCAACGTTTTGGGCAAATAAATGCATCTAGGGTGAGGAAAGATTCTTGGTAGGCATCACTCCCCACCCCTCCACACACACACACACACACACACACACACACACACAGATGAATGGGAGCAGAACAGGCCAGGTTTATGGGCCTGTCAGCCTGATGGCTCCCATCGTCCATACTGTTATCTCAAGCGCTCAGCAGGATCAATACTCCTCCGTTTCAAGTTGAAGGAGATAAGACTGCAGGTTAAAAGTGGGAGGATATGGCTGAGTTTGTGTGTGTGTGTGTGTGTGTGTACTGTATGTGTCTGTGTGTGTGTGGTGATAGTGGGGGGTAGGACTTACTTCTGGGGGAGTTCAAAAGGGGGCTGGTTTATCTTCTGGGTTGGAGAGGTGTGTGTGTGGGGGGGTGCGTACGTACGAGTGTGTGTGAAGTGTGTGTGTGAAGTGTGTTTGTGTATAAGTGCTGCTGAGGAACTTGGGCAGTTAAGGACCACTGGTTACGCACATACTCTGCCTCTTTTTCTGTATCAAAAGTACTCTCTCCCTCTCTCTCCTGCTCTCTCTCTTTCTCTCTCTCTCTCTTTCTCCCTTTCTCTCTCTCTCTCTCTCTTTCTCTCTCTCTCTCTCTCTCTCTCTCTCTCTCTCTTTCTCTCTCACACACACACACACACACACACACAAACATACAGAGGGTAACCAGGCTACCTTTTTTGTCTTAACCCATGTAGCTACAAACAATACTTCCACAAGTTCCTTTCCACTTTTGATGGATTCCAGGTTTTAACACAGCAGGAGAAAACAGCATTGTCTTACTATGCACCATCATTGAGTAATGTGTAGAGAGATGTGAAATTAATTTATGCATGTCCATTTACAGTTTTTCTCAATTGTTAAAGCACTAACTCCTATTGGCTGAACAACTTTGTCAATCTGGTGAACTCTTTCACAGAACTGTTTGCTCTTTACCTCAACACCTTAAATAATTTTCAAATAGTAGAACACAATTTGCTGCACTCACTGACTCCTTTTTGCAAAACTCACATTTGCATTGTTTGACATGTGCTGCAAAATAGTCAACATTCTTCTCAACATTTCATTGCAAATAAGGGACAAATGCCATAAGTTAAGCACAACAAGTCAGAATTGGTTTTACTTCACTTCAAATGAGTCAGGCCAACTGAGAGAGCAGCCAGGTTGTTGAAGGTTGCAGCTTGAGAATGAATACCAATCAGAGACAGAGGGCAGAGTCCAAATGCAAGGGAGATAGCAAGGAAGAGGAAGAGTGGTAATTTCTAACCAAATTAAAGCCACCATTACAGACCACATTCTTGTCCATGGGTTGACAATGAGGGAGGCAGGATTGAGAGTTTACAGTTTTTCTCAATTGTTAAAGCACAAGAACAACTTTCTGAATTGCTTTAATTATTCCTTAGGACTGTTCACTCTTTTGCCAATACCTTAAACAATTTTGACATAGTAGAACACAATTTACAAAATTCAATGACTCCTCTTTGCTAAACTCTAAACACATTCTCATTCATAAAACACATTTTGCATTATTTAACACATGTGATGCAAAATGGTAAACATCTACAGTTTTTTTATGATGGCTTACTGTAAGCACATTTTTTGTTTCTTACTCTTCTTACCCTTTCTCCATCCCATTCCTCTTCTCTGCCTCATCCTCCTCTTGCTTCTTCACCCCCTCATCCTCTTCCTCGAACCACCTCTTTGTCCTCATTGTCCTCTTCCTCTTGCATCTTCATCTCCACGTCTTCATGCTCATTCTCCTGTTTGTTCAACTTCACATCCTCTTCCTTATCCTCTTCTAATTTTCACCCTTCTCACTCTTCCTTATCCCAACATTTTACTCCACATTGAAAGCTTACCTGTGGCTTATTTCTAGTACTGGACAGTTAGCAAAATAGTGCAAATAATATCCATTAATGTGTGTAGTTATGCTAAGAGTGTGTTAATCATTTGAAAATTGAGTATAAAGCAGTGAGTTGTGTTTACCCTTTTGTAGGTACTGTGTTAAAATTGTGTTAAAATTACAAACAGTACAAAGCAGAGCTATTAGGTTTGCAAACTCAGTGAGTGGTTTTGCTATAAATATTAACAGTTTTAGAAATTGTGCTACAAGAATCACTGTTAGTGTTTTAGCATTCAGGAAAAACTGTAATCATAAATAAACCCAGATGCCATAAGTTAATGGCAGCACAATGAGTCAGAATTGATTCACTTTTTCACATTTCAAATGAGCTGACACCACCAATATAAGCCAATTGGGAGAGCAACTACATTTTTGTAGGTTGCAGCTTAAAAGTCGATGCCAATCAGAGACAAAGAGGACAAAGAGTCCAAATGCAAGCGGGATGGCAAGGAAGATGAAAAGGAAGTAGAGGAGGAGCAAAAGGAAGAGGAATAGTGGTACAGTTTTTCTTTATTGCTTACACGTTAAATATCATACCTTAGACAAATGCATTGATACTTCTCATTCATGTAACTCACCTTAAACTAAGACACCCAAACTATAAACACAGTTTCTACTTTGCACTTTGTTAGAAATAATTTTACTTTTTTTTAAACAGTACACACATTTTCTTACATTAGACATCAATAAAAATGCCTGTGTTAACTGGGAAACACTTTCATTTAGCATGCATAACAACACCTGGCAATTGGCAAGAACATGCACACACCTATAAACTTTAGGAAAGAAAACTGAACACACATTAGTCATAGCAATTTGAATCTGAAAAAAGCTCAGTTACTTTGTTTAAGCACTTGTAAACACTTAAGGGCTTAAGGACAGCAAAATGTTACAGTTTTGCTTGTTTATTGCTTACACAGCAAATATCATACCTTAGAAAATGCATTGATACTTATCATTCATGTAACTATATGTTACAGTTTTTTATGTTTGCTTACACGCTAAAATCTAAAGTTTTCCACAATTAATGAAACCCAATACTCAAATACCAAAACATCGGCTCAGGTAGGCACCACTCTAAGCACATTTTCAGCTTCACACTTTTTGCAAAACACTACACACAGCGATTTGCAAAACATTACACACACTTACATGCATTACACACATGATGCTATTGTAATGTCACCTTTTTTCCATTTCAAAACACTAGCTACCAATTGACCACACACTTGCAACCAACTGCTTAAACACAATTGCCATGTGCCAAAACACTAAGGGATAAAATGCAAAACACAGTAATCATACTTAAACACTGTAAAATAGAAAACTGAGGCATTACTTTGAGTTGAATATGAATGTAAGGCAGTGTTGTAGCAATAGGAAAAGAAAGAGGGACAGTAAAGATTAGAGTAAGATGACATGTAACAAGAGGAAGAGGTAAATACTATCAGTGCAAGGTACAATGGGAGGAGAACAGACAGAAAAGACAAGGACTAAATTGATCATATTGAAATGACATTGGTTGACTGCCTTGAAAACGCTATGTTGAAACCGGCCACCAAATTAGCCAGAGATGATACTTTTTGTCTCCAACAACACTTTACTGTGTTTTACTATATTTGCTGTGAATATGGTTCTTTGGAAAAATGGTTTTCAATATGCAACCATGCAACAAGCAAACACACACTGGCTGATTTTGGATTACATAAAAGTAAAAAAATATCTATTGAAATATATTTAGTGAACAGCATTTGTCATGTGTTACGTAACTGTGTGTAGTGGTCTCGGTATGTATTTTGAACTTTACCACAGTTGTAGTGAAGGGGAGAAAAAAAAAGTTACCCCACCAGGGTTTGAACCCAGGTCTCCAGGGTACCAAACATGCACTTTGACCACAAGACCAAAGAGCCAGACTCAGTGGTATGGTACTGCAGAGCACACCCAAAACCCTGGTGATGGTCACTCCATCACAACAGTGTTGTGTGCACATAATTTGCCACACGAATAAAAGCATGCGTTACATTGTTGTGTGGGACAATGTGTCCTTTCAGAGATCACCTTTGGTACGAAATTGGTTTCTAAAGCATCCACAGTTAACAGTCCTTTTTCTTCCACCATACTCTCCTTTTCTAAATCCAATAGAAGAGTTTTTCTCAGCATGGCGGTGGAAGGTTTACGATCTCCAGCCTTATGTGCGAATTCCCCTCATTCAAGCAATGGATGAAGGCTGCAACTGCATCAACTCAGCAGCCATACAAGGATGGATTCGATATTCCAGGAGATACTGTTGTGTATTGTTTTGTTCAGTATATACTTTGTCATCAAACTGCAACTACTGGCTGAGTTGAGTCTAGTTACAGGATAAAAAAAATAAACATTTTCATTGGTCTGCAGAATTGCTGTCATGTAGTGTTGAATTTGTGAATTGGTGTCATTAGTGGTGAATTTACTATATTTTACTTTGTCTGTGTAATTTACAAGAAAGAGCAAATGCTACAAGTATTTAGCATTAATTACCACTGTGTCTAACTTATTCCAATACAAACATATGATGTGACTCATGTGTGTGCAATTTGGTGGCAGAATTGCATTTTGCGCTACAGCAACATAACTATAACTACTAAGACACTCTGTCAGTAAGACTACAAGGGCAGTCAATGTACAATAAGCTAAAAAACGCAAACAACTTAAAATCACTTAAAATCTAGCCTTTGTCTTACAGTATGGTACATGTTATTGATATGTAATGTACATCCACACTTCATCAAGCAATCTAAGTGACATTTGTATGTATTCATGCACCTTTGATAATAGATGAATAAAGAGTATAGGCTATACCTATACAGTTTACAATTGAATTATTTTTTGTACTTGGGTAAAGTACCATATGTATCAGAAAATGTTGACGCCAATCACAAGGTGTTTTTCAGTATTTTTTCTATATTTTGTGATTTTTCAGAATTCTATAACTGCAATACACATTTCAGAACTGAAGATAAATTGTGTCAATCAAATATGCACATTAATGCAAACAGAAAACACATTACTCCAGAAACACACCAGGATGAACTGTAACGTGTTACCTTCACCCTGTGCTTACATGTAACCACATTGTGTTTGACTGTAGGAAAGGTCAATTACCTACATCACTTACAGTTCCTTAAAAATACAGTCCCACTGCAAAAGAAAATACATGTAATATGTGTTGTAAATGTATGTAAATAATATCCTGGGCCCGCCCATACTGCCTGTGATGCTACATTGAATTTCGCTGTTACAGTTTTTAATGTTTGCTTACACACTGAAATCTAAAGTTTTCCACAATTAATGAAACCCAATACTCAAATACCAAAACATCGGCTCAGGTAGGCACCACTCTAAGCACATTTTCAGCTTCACACATTTTGCAAAACACTACACACAGCGATTTGCAAAACATTACACACATTTAAATGCCATACACACATGATGCTTTTGTAATGTCACCTTTTTTCCATTTCAAAACACTAGCTACCAAATGACCACACACTTGCAACCAACTGGTTAAACACAATTGTCATGTGCCAAAACACTAAGGGAAAAAATGCAAAACACAGTACTCATACTTAAACACTGTAAAATAGAAAGCAGGGGCATAACTTTGACTTGAATATGAATGTAAGGCTTAGTAAATAAAGTAAAGTAAAGATTAGAGTGAAGAGGTAAATACTATCACTGCAAGGTACAATGGGAGGAGAGCAGACAGAAAAGACAAGGACTAAATTGATCACATTGGAATGACATTGGTTGACTACCTTGAAAACGCTATGTTGAGACTTGCCACCAAATTAGCCAGACATGATACTTAGAGTAACTTTTTGTCTCCAACAACACTGTGTTTTACTATGTTTGCTGTGAATATGGTTCTTTGAAAAAATGGTTTTCAACATGCAACCATGCAACAAGCAAACACTTTTGGATTACATAAAAGTAAAAAAATATCTATTGAAGTATATTTAGTGAACAGCATTTGTCATGTGTGTAGTGGTCTCAGTATATATTTTTAACTTTACCACAGTTTTAGTGAAGGGGAGGAAAAAAAAAGTTACCCCACCAGGGTTTGAACCCAGATCTCCAGGGTACCAAACATGCAGACAGTGTGTTATGGTACTCAGAGCACACCCAAAACCCTAATGATGGTCACTCCTGAACTTATCCTTGCATATTTGGACAGAGTACACAACATTGTAACTGCAGTAAACACGAATGAACGCATGCGTTACATTGTTGTGTGGGACAATGTGTCCTTTCATAGATCTCCTTTGGTATGAAATTGGTTTCTACAGCATCCACAGTTTACAGTCCTTTTTCTTCCACCATACTCATCTTTTCTAAATCCAATAGAAGAGTATTTCTCAGCATGGCGGTGGAAGTTTTACGATCTCGATGAAATTCTGTGGCCAGATGCAGCAAGGAGAAGGGATGCCTATTTTTTTCTTCAACATGGTTAAAGATACTGTTGTGTATTGTTTTGTTCAGTATATACTTTGTTGTCAAACTGCAACTATTGTCTGAGTTGAGTCTAGTTACAGGATAAAAAAATAAACATTTTCATTGGTCTGCAGGATTGCTGTCATGTAGTGTCAAATTTGTGAATTGGTGTCATCAGGTGAATTTACTATATTTTACTTTGTCTGTGTAATTTACAAGAGAGCAAATGTTACAATTATTTTGCATTTATTACCACTGTGTCTAACTTATTCCAATACAATCATATGATGTGACTTATGTGTGTGCAATTTGGTGCCAGAATTGCATTTTTATAAATATGTGTACACTTTTGACAAAAGAATAGCATTTTGCAATAGAGCTAGGGTGTTCTGTTAATTGGGTATATGGTTGCATTAACTGTGTGTAGTGTTTTGTCAACATGGGCCCAGTTTTTAAAATTGAGTTTAAGCAACTGTAAAAAACTGTAAGTCAGTCTGGCCAACCTGCATACTCTCAGCTGTTCCTTTGCCTGAAAAATCAGGCAGCAATGAAAAACAAAAGCTACGCATTCATCATCGGAATGAGTGGTCTGATTGCACTCTGGATAAACCATGATGAAGCCTACAGTACACTGGTATCCAAGTACATTTTCAACTTCACACTTTTTGCAAAACACTACACACAGTCATTTGCAAAACATTAGACACTTACATGTATTACACACATGATTCGATTGTAATGTCACCTTCTGTCTATTTCAAAACACTAGCTAAACACTTTAAACTACAGTTTTCCTGACTTGAATGTAAATGTAAGGCAGTGTTATAGCAAGAGAGAAGAAAGAGGGACAGTAAAGATTAGAGTGAGAATAATGGGAGGAGAGCAGACAGAAAAGACAAGGACTAAGTTGATCACATTGAAATGACATTGGTTGACTACCTTGAAAACCCGAGGTTGAGACTTACTACCAAATTGGCCAGAGGTGGTACCTAGAGTGACTTTTTGGAAAAATGTTTTTCAATATGCAACCATGCAACAAGCAAACACTTCAGCATATTGACTGACTTTGCATTACATAAAAGTAAAAAAAATCGATTGAAATTGTTTAAAGTTTTTTTCAATCAACACACATTTTCAAAACTATGTGCTTTTCTCAAAACTCTACACACAAATTCAACTATTGGTCACACAAAATGCAAAAAAGTGCCCCATCTTTTGCAAAATAAAACACAGTATTCAAAATATTTTAAACACATCTCAAAAGCAAGCATTTGTCTCATGTCATAAAGATATTTTCCATAGCATTACATACCTGTGTATATCATTTACACACTGTTGGTCTAAATCTAAGTCTATGGATGTTTTGATTAATTGCCATACAAAAGTGAAAATATAGTAGTATGGAAATGGAAGTCAACACAAACTATTTTGGAACCAAAAATATTTACTGTACACACATACAGTGCGTACCCACATAGACATGAGAAACTACACACATTCATACTCAGACACACGTGCACACACACACACACATGTGGACAAACACACTAGGATACACATCCATGCTACACAATGTGCAAAACAAACAAGTGACATAAAGCAAACACACTAGACAGGGCATGGCTTATATCAAAGCTCTGTAGCTAGTGGTTATGAATAGAAAAACATTTTTACATATGATATGTGATATTACAGTAGAGGCAAGGTGCACTGTGCTAGTTAGCATTGATGGGGGACAGCTAGTTGCGCATGTGTTTAGGGTCTATCCCTCTTCTGGCTCGGTCTGGCCAAAATACTTAATTCACATCGCATGCTGTATATTCTCTTGACAAACACTGAGGAAAGATCTTCTTGTGTGGTGTATCCAACCTTGGATACAGGCACCATCAATGCCATCCCATGCTTTCTCTATTGCCTGCAGAAGTGGAAGGTGGGCATAGGGGGTTGAGAAATGTTGAATATGGAGACAGGTTGACAATAGAAAAATGGTTGTTCAGTAAAGCAGTTATTGTTTGCACATACGAGAACAGTCTAAAGCACTGGTGAATAAGTGTAGCATATTGATTGGTTGTGTTTGAAATAGGAAATCAACTTACTTCCTGTTAGATTTCTGTGTGTTAGGTAAAGATTTGTGTGTATTGATTTGCAAAAAGTGAATAGCGAAATTGAAAACTGTGTCAAGCTTGAGAATTTGTGTATGGTTTCGCTAATTTGATGTGGAGGTGTGATGTTTAAGTGAGAGACGTAAAAAATTGTGTGCTATATAAAGATTTTGTGTGTAAGTAGTTGAAAAAAACTGTAAGGTATTGACAAAAAAGTAATCAGTTGTGAGAAATAGTTTAAGCAATTTTGAAAGTTGTTCAGCCAATAGGTTTTTGTGCTTCAGCATTTCAGAAAAATGGCTGTAGCCTGACCCAGTCCAAAGGTATGTTGAAGCCCAGTGACCTCTTGTTTGCAGCACTGTATACAGTACTTGTAGTTTTCATTTGTACTGCATTCTCAAAATGTACTTTTATTTGAAGTATTTTGATAAGTAAGCTAATACCACCACCAGAATTAAGCTTTTTATTTAGTAAAAAAAACATTTTCAAGGCTGTAAGCACTAATGTATGGTGTTGTATGCATCTGAACGTTGTGCTTTTAATTTTTTGGTGTAGTGTTTAATAACTGCTTCATTGTGATTTCATTATGATGGTGCTGTTTCTATTTTGAGGATACAGTTTGATTTGGAGCACATGTAAAACTGTTTTGAGGCAGGAGTGCACTTCTGCAACAAGAGTCAGGAGTTTTGGGAAATGCATGTGGACAACTGGAGTTTGTGTTTGCAGTTTTGAGAAAATGGTGTAAGGTTTTGGAAACTGAGTTTCAGCATTTCTAAAAAAAAAAAAAAAAAGTAACCCAATGTACAAAATCTCTTAGAGGCCATGGAATTGGCCTGTAGTGACACAAGCAAGGAACAGTGTCAAAGATGGATACAACACACCAGGGAGTTCTTTCACCATTACCTGGCAAGGGACATCATTGCTTGTGATGTGGATGAGGTGCTGTGGCCTGACCCAGCCCCAAGGCATGATGAAGCCCAGTGATCTTGTTTGCTGCACTGTACATGTAGTTCTTGTTTGTACTGTATTACTATAATGTATTTTTCTTTGAAGTATTTTAACAATCCCATACTACAACTTTATGAATTTGGGTTCATATACTACATTCTGAGTTTTGCTTTTTTCAGTTGAAAATGCATTTTGGTGGTGTAAAGTTTCTGTAATTGAGTTTTAGTATTTCAGAAAAACTGTAAAGATTTTCTAAAGATAGGCATATGTTGTTTAGTTTTTTGACTGATTTATTTATTTATTTTATGTAAGCATGCTGTATTTTATGTTTTGTGTTATCTTTCTTAATATTACTTTGTAAGTTTGGATGCTGTTTTATCCAAAAATATGGTGTAAAAGAGAATTTTGAGTTGACTTTCTACAAAATTAAAACACATAAACGCATGCACACTCACACACACATGTGCACACACACACATGTGCACACACACACACACACACGCACACAAGCCATCTGTGCAGTCAGTATGATTAAATAAGCCCTGGTTGTCGGGTTCAGTGACACTCAGGCATCAAACAGATCCCAGCAGCATCTCCCACCACCCTCCTGTCTCTCCCAGCTCATACATCCTGCACCGCAGACCTTTTATCCGGGCCTACTAGCCCCGACTGCCAAACCTCCCTACCCGCCCACAGAGACAAGCCAAGGTGAGTCAGGGCTTGCCCAGCCAAACCAGCCCCATCCCATCCCACCCCCAGCCCCATACCCTCTCTCTATCACGTGTCTTATTGTCCCGTCTCATCTCATCCAGACCCAGGACCAGGCCTTGAGCGTGGGAGCTACTGGTGCTGATGGGCGTAGGGGAATGCACCCCCGAGAGCCATAAAACCCATTGCCTTTAAACTCACAGCCAAATGACAGAAGGAGAAATGTTCCCTCCTCTCTCTTTCTCATATTCCTTTAATGACGGCAGGAGAAATGTAATGCCCCATCGCTCTCTCTTTCCCTCTCTCTCTCTCTCTCTCTCTCTCTCTCTTTTCCTCTCTGTCTTTCTCTCTCTCTCTCTGTCTCTCCCTTACACACACACACACACATCTATCTATCTATCTATCTATCTATCTATCTATCTATCTATCTATCTATCTATCTATCTATCTATCTATCTGCCTGCCTGCCTGCCTGCCTGCCTGCCTGCCTGTCTGTCTGTCTCTATCTTTTTAAATGTATCTCTATCTGACAAGAAGCTATAGAAGGCCATATCTTACAAAATACACCAACAGTCTACCCTAACACATCTTAAAGAATGTCTCAGTAACCTTTCAGATTGATGTTAACGTAAACAATGTTGGTTTGAGAGCCCTACGATTATCAAAAAAGCAGCTCTTTCTTTTTCATGTCAGCCAAAATGGGGACTTGGATTTAAAAAAAAATATTATTGAAACCCTCCATAATTTAATAACACCGCCTCTAAGAAAAAAGGCCTTAAATGAATCTAATTATGCACATATCTTTTTGAATCTACTCTGTCTTTCCTTTATAATACTTAATGTTTATTTTTCTTCCTAGAGGGGCCCACATCAAAAAAAGCTTTTTTTTCCCCTGGTATGCCGAGGCTATGGAGGTTATGCTTAACTCAATATCTAACACAAATAGCCTAGGGCTAGCTTTGCATGGCAGCTCTCTCTCCCTCTCCCTCTACCTCTCCGTCTCCCTCTCCCTCCCTCTTGCATGCTGATATTGCTAATCTTTATGTAGCTCTGTGACCTGGGCAGAGATGCAGAATGCCAGCGTCTACCTCCCATGGGGAGAGATGACATTTATAGATGCTTGCAAGTCAAACTTTTTATCCCCTCTTTCTTTGAAGGTTGTTCTTTCTTTCCATCCATTTCTCTGTCCTTTACAATTCTGAATGACTCAGACACTTACAATCCTTGTGTGCCCCTCACTAGATCTATCCCAGGTTGCTATCCTGTCATGTTTCATTGGTCAGCTTTTTAAATGTCCATTCTCTCCCATGTTTCCAGGTGGACAAACCAGCTTGAGAAAGTAAAAGTTCTACCATATATTCCTTTTGACTGTGCTCCTAACAGGTTGGTTCACTAATTAGCTCATCTACCTGGCTGAAGAGTTGTCCTAAGTAGGATCAGCTGGTTCAGTGAATTGGCTAAAACAAATATGTAGTAGGACTTTTACTTTCTGAACCCGCAATGTCTGCCTCTGGTTTTCTGCATATCCCATACTAGTGCCACCCTTAACTGCTCTATATTATTCCAATCTCTTATTGTCTTTCCCCTCTTCTCCACTGTGCTTTTATCATGAGATTCGTGAGATATCATTAGAAAGCCTCTAGGCCATTCCTTACATGATAATAATAAATTTAATGCTGGTTTGACTCTCTGTATTTTATTTTCTTTCCTTCTTTCCTCTGTCTTTCTCTATGTCTCTCTCTCTCTCTCTCCTTCTCTTGCAGTTTCTGTTTCCATGCCACATCTGTGAGAGATTACACACACACTCTCCGTGGTTGTCCAGTTGGTCAGTGTGGTGTGAGGGAGGTCAGAGTGGTCAGGCTTTGCTGGACATGGGGACAAGACCTCAGGGAGCGCCGGGGGTATTTGTGGACAGCAAGGGGTCAGCCCTCACTTCCTCCTGGGTCAAACAAGTTATTTAAGGTCGTCAGCGAGTCCATAGTCCTGTCAGGGATTCGAGTGCAACAGTAATATGCAGACTTGCAGTGACTTAGTATCTCTTTATCTGTAACTGTTATGTTTCATTAATCCCTTGAGGAGTCACACTTCTGATGCCGTCATATTGTTTATGATATCATAAAATTGTTCAGGACAAAGGAAAAAGTCAAAAAATTAATCCGGTACTACACAAAACCAAACCAGGAACTCCAGGCAAGCTTGTGCTCCACTGAATACCCATGGTGTCAATGTGATATCATGCTTGGGCCAGAATTGATACCTTATAGGTAGGCCAAGAGTCCTTTATGAGAATGCTAGGTTGGGGGAGCTGGGTCAGGTCGGGTGGAAGGGGTCATGGATCTGTAGCGTTTGTGTTGCTCAAGTCACCATTGCTGTAATCAGCAACCTAATCTGCGCTCTTAATCAGGGCGAGGAGGCGATTTGCCGCTCCTTCCTCCTCCCTCCCTCCCTCCTCGAGAGCAGGTCAAGCGCCAGCCTGGAATCCATTTTCAAGTGAGGCCACAAAATCAGGCCGGCTCAAACAGCACGGAGCAGAGCGAAGCAGAACAGATCCCCGTCTGTGTGCTTGCTGATGTGGAGATATTAATATGCGGACTGAGCTGCTGGTAAGCACTAACCCCCCCCCCCCCCCCCCCCCGCCCTCTGCCATTTCTGTCGTTTGATCAGGCTATGAGTGGGGTGGAGCAGAGAGAGGACGGGTTCGGTTGCATTTGCAATCTAGCATTTGATTAGCGGAAAGCCTTGCTGTGTGTGTGTGTGTGTTTGTGTGTCTTGTGTGTGTGTAAAAGAGAATGACAGAAACACAGAGAGTGTGGATTTGTTTAAATGAATGGGTGTGTATCTCTGGCTGGGTCGGTCTGCTGTCTGCAGTGTGTGTGAGAAAGAGGGAAAGATTAGGAGCTACTCTCAGCATTTCCTTTTTCGCTGACACTTAATGACACTTAAATTTGTGGGCTCTGATGACGTGAGTACCTACAGGCTTCCCCTGCTTTAATGTGGCCATTCAAAGACACTGCACTAGTGTCTTTCATGCTCGTTTCCAACTCAAGAGGTTTCTATTTCATGTTATGCATTCACTTTTTTCTAAAAGGAGGAGCGAGAATTAGGTTTATGCCACATTCGTCATGCTCTGATTAGAGGAACATTGTAGAGGTCTCTCTCGACCTGAAGAACTGCAAAGAGCTGTCATCCTGAGAAGTCTTGTTTTCCCAGCCATGCCGTGTGCTTTCCAGAGACAAAACTGATCAAAGCCTCAGATGTGATTGTCCGATTCAGTTCTCTCAGTGCGTCATACTTCAATGACGTTTTTTTTTTTAAATGGGTGGTTACCAGGTGGTCACTAACGCGGTACGTATCCTACATCAGTTTTTGTCAGTGATTTTTTTTGCATATTTGCTGCTGATATGGAAGGAATGTTGCTTTTCATGCAGTACACCCAAAATGTGTCACAGATTTTGGGAGAAATTCTTCTTTTCCTTGTAATCAGACATTGAAAACAGGGAGGACAAGAGTGGTAAAAACAAAAAGGGAAAGTGGGGAGAGATCTTATGACAGGATGGACAGATTTGATAAACGGACTAATTACGCTTACTCTGATTTCGCAGCAATCTGAACCTTGGCCAGCACACCTGTGAAAAGAATTTTTATGTCCAGTGAAAGAACACATAACTCCCCTAAATGTCTGTGCTCCAAGCTCAGGATGAAGAGGCAGGCGAGTGGAGAGATAGAGAATGTGAACAGAGAGAGAGAGAGAGAGAGAGATAGAGATAGAGATAGAGAGAGATAGAGAGAGGAAGGGAGAAAAAAAGACAGAGAAACGAGGAATCAAATGCACCAGCCTGTCAGCACAGAAAATCACCAGGGTAAATGGTGGGTATCGTTTGCAGACAATGTCCTAAGTTCAGCAAAGCTGTCCCAGTGAGGGGAGCAGACCTGGACACAGTTGCTCTGGAGTCAGCAGCAGAAGGTAAGAGGACCTCATTAAAATTAGCCAACATCTTTTGGCAGGAAGTACACCAAACTGGCCTTCAAGAAGACTAGAGGACCACGTCCATGTTTATTAACACTGATCACTGCTGGTTTGGGATTGGCTCTGAAACCTCATTTGAGCACAGAGCCAGGTGTACCTTGTTGATCAATTGTCCAATCAGGTGTGTAGTCAACCTGGGCAGAGTTGCAATAAAGGAGAGAGAAAACAGACGGCAGGCAAACTTAAAAACAGGAACTCGCCTACAGCTGTAATAACCTGAAACCCTTTTCCAGATCATTGCTTATGTTAAGGAAGGACAAAACACAGGACAAACTCCACTAAACCTGAACATTGAATGTGTCAGCACTTATATTGCAACAATATTACACAATATTGCAATGATTTTCCCCACAGCCCATCTTATTACTATAAGCAAGAAATGCCAGTGGATGTACAGTAGGTTTGTGAAGAATTAGGCAGAAGCTCTCTCTAATTCTCACAAGGAATTTTCTTGGACCCGATGTGACCTTTATTTGAACATTAGTGTTCATGTTTGTTACCTTAACATGACACATTATGACTTTAGAGGCCCCTGGCCCCAGATCAGTGCTCAAAGACGCTTTATGGGCACTGGCCCCAATCTGAGCTTAGTTTTCCCAACTGCATCGTAGTACTTCAACATCATCGTTAAAAGACAAAGAGAGTATCCTTTCTTTTAATGTTCTCTTTCACCCGTTACGTTGATCTTTACACTGTAGTACTTTTGGGCCTCTGGTCCATGCAGATAAGAGTCCAAACACCAAGTCCCTGGTTGAAATCTTGGTACAGCTTAGTTAGTCAAGCTAAGCACTCTGATAATAACCATAACCTGTCTGGTTGCCTGTCTTTATTTTCTACAAGTCTCATCTGCATCTGAGAGAGTGAGTGAGTGGGTAAGAGCAAGAGAGAGAGAGACAGACAGAGAGAGAGAGAGAGAAAGAAAGAAAGAAAAGGAAAGAGAAACAGAGAGGGAGCAAAGCATGCCAGGAAATAACAAAACAAAGGATGTATATTATTTTCCAGGAGCAGCCGGTACACAATGAGTCACAGTTTGGGCAGAGGCATCTGGCAGAGGGAGAGGCCTGTGTGACTTGGTGTGTGCTTTTTGTCTCGTTTATTTCTATTGGCATTTTTGTTCTAATCCTGCAGGATTTGGGTTTGTTTCATGTGGATACGGGAGGCTAAGGAGCAAGTGAGAGAGAGAAAAAGGGAGAGAAAGAGGGAGAATGACAGAGTGAGCAAGAAAGAGAGAGGGATGCAGATGAAGAAACAGAAGAAAAGAAGTGCTGTGTGAAGAGACAGAGAGTCACTTTTCAGTCTGGTCACTTTACAACAGAGTTTATTGTAGTTATACTGTTTAGTACACAGAGTGAGCCTGTCCGGTTCAAGTCAGCTGTCATGTTATGGTGAACCCAGCTGTGGGGTTACACTTGCAAAGACCTGCGGCCAACGCCCATGTCAGACAGTCACAAAAAAATATTGCAGTAGAAACAAAAACGTTTTATTTTGGAGAGCTCACACCTGATTCTCAGTCGATGCTGACACGAGTCCAAACACAAGGTATGCGCAAACCAACTCTGAGCCTTTGTGTTTTGACTAAGAGCACATTCTGTGCGAGAAGATACACAGTTCTGTTCAGGTTGAAGTCGCCAAGGGGAATTCTGCTTGACAAAAGGCTTTTGTGAAACAGATTCTCCATCCAAACCTCTCTCTCTCTCCCTCTCTCTCCCTTCCCCCCTCTTTCCTTGTCTTTCTCTCTGTCTGTTTCTTTTTTTGTTAGAACAGTCAAAGCCTTTGGCTAAATATATCCCATTCGTTTGAGTCATACGTGCGAAGCCCAAATAACGCTCCACCGTGGGTCGGGGTTTGCGTTCTGGTGTGGTGTGTGTTTCCATCGTCTCCTGTACGAGAAGAGAGAGGTGGGGGTGTGTGTCCCCTGATGATGCTGTCATCGGCTCACCAGCCTCAAAAGGCCCCCTTCCGCTTTTGTTGTCGTTTGCGTCGCCACGGGGACCTGAGGCGGTAGGGCACCAAGGGGCTGGTGAAATTAATAACAGATTGGCCGATGCTGTGCAAGCACACACACACATGTACACATGCAGACACGCACATACATACACACATGCACATATACACTATACAAGTAATACATATACGCATACACATACACACACATGCGTAAACCCTCAGTCTCACTTACTCTTTTCACAGCTGCTGTGTTACTGTTTTAAATCTTGCTTGTTTTAACGTTACTGACAGTGTCACTCTTTTCTATTCCCATTCTCATTCTTTTTTTCCTTTACTGCTTTGCCTCTGCCATGATCTTTTCTGCTACTTTATTTCGTTGTTTCAGATGCTCCTTGCTCTACAGTTGCAGTCTACTCTCTTTCTTTCTCTCTCTGCCTTTGTTCTGCCATTTCTCTTTCCTCAGCTTTCTCTATCACACAGGTGTCAGGGGCTCAGAGAGATGTTGGAAAAGATTACAGACATGGTGGGGGTGAAAAAAAACCTTGTCTGTGCGCAGCCTCCCCTTCTCGCTCGGGGCCGCCACAACAATAACCAGACCTCCTCACACCGCTCTGCGCCATGCCGCCCCATGCCGTGCAAGTGCCTCGTCCTGAGGACCCGGCGCTCACAAAGCTGTCCATTGTGGTGCCTGCCAGAAAGCCTTGGCGTCGGAAACGCACCGCCACGCCGAGATTATGTAACTAAGCTTCAAGAGGCAGCAGCTGTGGAAAAAAGCAGGGATCCCCTGGGTGTGTAATTACCAGTGTCACTAGCACCAGATAAGAGACAGAGAGTGAGCGAGAGCAGAGATTGGGAGATACAGTTAATTGAGACATGATAATGATCAATTACATGGAAGTGGAGAAGATAGGGCAGGAAAAAAGATTGGGGATGGACAAAAAACAGAGAGATAAGAGAAGGGAAGAGACGTAATCATCTGTAACAATCTGCTTCCCTACCCTGTGTTTCGTGTCCCCCTTGCGTATTCTCTGCTGGTCTAGTGCTTGGGGTTTTAGGCAGTTTGTCAGAGAGGAAGGGAAGGTGTTTGGGAAAGGGTGGAGGGTGTGGGGGTGTTTTGGGGGGGTGGGGGGGGGGGGTACAGGGCTGGTTCCCCCAACTGGGAATGGGCGCAGCGGGGCTGTGTTTGGGTTGGGCTGGCCTGACTGCGGCGTGACCCATGCCGCACCCCCCTCCCCCCTGGGTCCCACCGTGATTTGCAAGGACAAATCCAAACATCCCTCTGCGGCCAGGCATGACCAGAATGTGTTTCCATTGGAGATGGACTTTTCCGTTGAGAGGAGAGACAGAGAGAGAAAGAGAGAGAGAGAGAGGAGGTAGAAAAGAAGGGAACATGAAAGACTTGAGACACAGAGAGAAAGACAGGGAGAGCGAGAGAGGTTTGGGCGGATTACAGGAGGGAGGGCAAGAACCTGGACAGCAGACAGTGAGAGAAATGTTATGATACCTCAGTTTTTGCCACCGCGCTTCCCTCACAAGGAATTGGGTTCCGTGAGGCTCTCCCGGTTTTATTTTTTTATTGTATCTTTTACTGTTTCTCTCGCTCTTTCACCCTCTCTCTCTACACCTCAGTCTGGCTCTCTCTTATACACGCACTTTCTCTCACACAAAAACACACATCTTCTCTCTTTTCCTTCATCTGTCATTCAGTGGCAGGTCCCTCACTCCCTCTCTCAATCCCTCAGTTACCACAGGCCCCTTCCCTCCCTAATTCTCTCGTTCTTCCCTCATTCTGAAGTCTTCGTGTCCCCCTCCTCTCTTATACCCTTCCCTCATTCCCTCTTCTCTCTCTGTCTCTCTCTCTCTCCATTTCTCGCCTTCTGTCTCTCTGTTTCACTCACATTCTCTCTGTCTATAACACCCTCTCTCTCATGGATTCTCTGGTCTGTTTGCTCAGGTGGGTGTCCACTCCCGTCCATCACACACACATACACACACACACACACACACATACACACACACACACACACACACACACATATGCAGACAGACACACACATACACACTCCTGCACCGATCATGACATCATTTCTAGGTTATTTTAGACTCCAAGTGCACAGGACGTTTTCTGCTGGTACACCACAAACTGTGTAAACAGAGAGAAATCACTTTTCTCTGACAGGCATTCGGCTTTAACAATTTGACACTGCTGGCTATTCCAGGGCACTATAATTCAAATGAACTTAACAGTCACTATGGTTTTCTTGTAGAAGTTTTGGTTTGTCATCTTGCACTGTCACAGTTGGTTTGGATGGTTTTCTTTAACTAGGATACTGGTAAGTCGCTTAGGTGAGTTTGCCACTATTATCAAGTTACAGCCATACACCCTTTATATTTTACATTGTGTATTATATCACAGCTGTGTGTGTGTGTGTGTGTGTGTGCGTGTGTGTGGCTGTACTGCTTAGTTCAGCCTTTGTTAGCAAAAACCTCTATGTTTCGACATTCCCTACAGAAAAGGGAACACCATTAATGGGCCCTTCAAACAGAGGGGTCCTCGGGACATCTCAGGAAGTGCCTGATTAAAATGTGACCCTGCCTCCATGTCACTGTGCCACCTGGGCTGATTGGGGAAGTGGGAGGAGGTGGGTTGGAAAGGGGGGCTAGCGCACACCTGCAGGGCTCCATGTTGGTTTTGCCCACACCCCCCTCTGGGCCGGCGAGGTGCTGAGGTCCCTCTGCATCCCCTCACCCTCAAACCCTGACCCCCCCCTCCTACCCCCTCTCCCCTCCTCTGAAGCCCAGACAGGAAATGAACCCAGGCACGGGGCTGGAACCTGAGCGCACCTGGAACCAATCATTCACTTTCTCGCCCTGGTGATGGTGGCAAAAGATTTAAGCCCCCCCACCCCCTAATGCTAACCTTCCTCAAGCTCGCTCTTTCTGTGCATTTTCTCATTTCTCTTTTTTCCTTTTTATTCTCTCTTCTCCTCCCCCTCTCTCTCTCTCTCTCTCTCTCTCTCTCTCTCTCTCTCTCTCTCTCTCTCTCTCTCTCTCTCTACTCTAGCTAAGATGTAGATCCAAGCCGTGCAGAAGCTCATAAAGCATACAGCCGTGAGGAGATGTATTATGGAACAGCCGAGATCTTGGAGAGGGCCCAGGAGGCAAACACAAAAAGCTAAAGTCTTGACTTGACAACTCACATGGCTGTCCCAAGTGTGACCTTGTGCATTTCTTCTCTTACTCTTTTTTCAAATAACTCTTGCATGGAAAATGGTGTTAAAA
Organism: Setipinna tenuifilis; assembly: GCA_030347295.1. Lineage (NCBI taxonomy): Eukaryota > Metazoa > Chordata > Actinopteri > Clupeiformes > Engraulidae > Setipinna > Setipinna tenuifilis. The sequence goes on along the minus strand of CM059283.1, from coordinate 27,502,847 downwards.
TCTGTCCAAAACCCAGAGGCAAGGGGTAAAAGCAATACTAAGATAGAGGACCCTTACATTAAAAAACAACCTAAAAACTGCTCAAAAGTTTTCTCATTTGTATGTGTTATGACAGTAAATTTATTCATCAAGCCAGTGCACTCCTTCTGGGGAAGTAGGCCAATTATAATTCTCAATGAAAACATTTGCTCTTTGTCTTTTAATCATGTTTTTGATCTGCACGCTAGGAATAGCAATCACTTTGCTTGAGTTGGGCAGAAAGAAAAAAACTGCATCCTCCGCTTTGTCCACTGGGTCACTTGACACAGAGAAGGTTGCTATCGGTTACACAGTGTTTATCTTTGGAGTTTCCTCGCTGCCTTTTCACAGAAGGCTAAATTAAACGTAGCATTCTGTCGGCTAAGCACAGTTTGATTGTGACACGATTCATTAGACAAAATGAACACACTCTGAATTGGGGCCTGTTGGGTTTAAAAGAAACTGGGATTTTTTTTCCCCTGCTTTTTTCATCTCCTCCTCTCTGGTTTGTTTATTTGGCCCTGTCTTTCCCACTCTCTCATTCATCTGCTCTACGCCCCCAGAAGCCCAGTAGACCCAGATCTCATAGATCTGGCAGCACACAGCACAGGCCATTTGTTCTGAGTGGCCACAAACTGTTGGCAACTAATAATGTGGTTTGTTCCTCCTCCTGAGCTGCGGCCCCATATGCCATCAACAGGTAAATAAACACATAAAGTAGTGGAGCAAGGCAGAGATAAGGAGAGAGCAGAGGTGGGGGGTTGGGGGTGATTGTGGGAGTGGTGGGGTTAAAGGAAAACTCCGGTGTAAAATGAAAATTGGCATGTTAAAACATCATACGGATTTGGTATGTTTGCTGAGGAACAAAACTGCACTAGCCTGTTGTATTTCGAACATCACTTTTTTACTATTTTGGTCAAGAAAACTAACAATGCTAGTACTAGGGGCATGGCCAAAGCTTGAAGATAATACTATTTTTAAAACATTAAAAAAAGCTTTAAGAAACTCCACATTTAATTGGCAGTATAACAAAGGCCCTGGCATTTAAAACAAGGCATTCAAAGCTTTGTAAGGGTATACATTGTCTATTAAGAAGACTGTTCTTACAGGCAGTACCTTGCAGTAGTTTCTAGTCACCGCCATGATGAAAGTCCATACAAGTCGATTGAGTTCTGGCCGTCTCTTTCTGGCAGCTCTTTCATCAACTCTGCATCGGTATATTCCAGTTAGAATAAGTACAGTTGGCCATCAATATAAATGGTCTTCATCTTTTTCAAATGCTCTGTAGAACTCACCCTGTTCTATATTCCAGAAGACTACATGGTGCTTTCACTTTCTGCTCTTCAATCGACTTGTATGGACTTTCATCATGGTGGCAACTAGAAACTACTGCAAGGTACTGCCTGTAAGAACAGTCTTTTTAATAAACAATATGCACACTTACAAAGTTGTCAGTGACTTGTTTGAATGGCAGGGCCTTTGTTATACTACCAATGAAGTGTAGAGTTTCTTTGAGCTTTTTTTAATGGTTAAAAATAGTGTTGTCTTCTAGCTTTTTTATGCCCTTAGTACTAGCATTGTTAGTCTTCTGGGCTAAAACGGTAAAAAACTG
>CM059283.1:27423717-27496217 GCA_030347295.1 Setipinna tenuifilis | reverse complement strand
GTCACCCATTCCAAGTCAATGGGACATTTGTCTGCAGTGTAGAGAGCTGGATAATAACAATATTTATTTTATAGGTCTCATTGAGGCCTTTATATCTACTTTACTGTATATATTGTTAGTGTATTAGTGTAAGTCTGTGTCTGTACTTATATGACCTTGTGTCTTATTTTGAGCATAACCCCAACCTGAAAAGGTGCTGTAAGTTTTGGTCATGCAGTGTTAGGCTACACTGTTTTAACAGTGTAGTGATGCAGTAACATGCTATGGGCAATAAAACGCACAGTGTAATTGATTCATTTTATAAACTGTTCACCAGAGTGACATTCATTTTGTATCGGTGCCAGTGGAGTGACACAATGTAAAACATGCTGAACATCAAAGAAAGCAAAGAAGCAATAAGCAAAAAGGGGGGAAAACTTTGAGAGGAAAAGGAGGGTGAGAGAGTGAGGTGGGGAGATAGACACGTGTTGTTTAGCCAGGGCCTGGCTAGAGCAGGGAGAGCACAACGGCGAGTCAACTCCCTGGAATCCGAATGGCGACCAGCCCTCGTCACACACGGAGCCCCGAGCAGGGGCCGCCACGGCGTTTTCTTCCTCACTAACCAGGACATTAACTGCCCCACATTAACCACATGTCCACTCCAATGATCGTCTCTACACCGTGGCCCAGCGGCAAACGAGGACAAATAACAACGGGCACAGTCGTAAAACGCCAGCCTGTGACGCAGGGCTTAAACACCAATGGAAGAGAAGAAAAATAACAACGACAAAAAAAGAGATCTGACGCTCATGAGAAATCCAATACTTTTAGGGGTGGGAGTGGGGATGAACAGGCCAGTTCAGGAAGTGATTTACCACCCAGGGTCACGGGTGGACATGGCAGGAGTGTCCACAGTGGTGCCAGCCCCCTGTAGTCACCAGGGACGACTCCGGGTTAGAGACGGGTCCCCTGGAAAACCTCTGTGGACGTAAAAATCAAAAACCTGTGCAAGTGAAAGAAATTGTTAGTCTAGACTACGCAGATGGGGTTTTAAGTTTAGCCAGACTCTATGAGCTCCGTAATGGAAATACCTGCCTGCTGAGTCATGTGGAGGTTATCCCTATCTGTATGTGTGCACGTGTGTACGGTATGTGTCTGTTTTCATATGAATTAAAGGTTTTTGCAGCCGAACACGTGTTTGAGGCCCTTTGCAGTTTTCTCATTCATAAATAGAGATTGGGTGTGGGTCAGATCACTTATCAAACCAGAGAATCACTACGGACGCGTCACAAGGGGAGTGACTCCACATTTCATTTTAAGAGCATGAATCACACTTTGCCTCAACTCTTCAAAATCACCACTTTACAGTGGGCTCTGTTCCTAAATCACTCTTCAGTAAGAGGGGCGAACATTCGTTGGAGGGGTGGGGAATTTCACTGACATGCAGGGATACTTAGCATTTTTCCGAGTATTAAAATGCCGACCAATTTCCTCAGTTTCCGCCCCAAATGTTCCCAGTAGGACGAAAGAAGGATGTGGAACTATTTGGGTTCTGTGAGTCCTACAGTATAGTGTGAGAGGGACTATCAGAGAGAAGTGCAGAGAAGTGCAGGCCCCTGAGTGTGACTCAGCCCCAGCCATGTGATTTTCCAGAAGAACCACAGAGAAGACACACACACACCAGGCAAATACTGTATAATACTGTACCGTTTATAAATGTACCTGCATTTCCTACAGTGCATTGGTATATATAGATGTGTGTATGTGTGTGTGTGTGTGTGTGTGTGTGTGTGTTTGTGTGTGTGTGTGTCAGTGTGTGTTTGTATGTCCATATGTGTGTGACCATAAAAGAGCATGAACATGTCTGTGATTTGTCTCTATGTGTCAGCTTATAGCTATATGAGTGTGTCCAGTGTATCTGTCAGCTTTTTAGCTCACTGACACTCATTGGGTGGAGGAAGGGTGGATATGTGTGTGGGGGACTTAATTAACTCACAGGCTTAGCCCTAGGGATGGTGGTGGTGGTGGTGGGGGGTGGTGGGATGGTGGAGGTGTCACTGGAGGCTAATTACCCCCCAGGGGGGTGGGGGCTGTGGAGTTACCCCCCATGGACGGCCCCGAGGGGGGCCTGACAAAGACGCATTAACCAGGGGCTTAGAGCAAGGGGCCAAAGCCCGAGTCTCTGCTCAAACTCAGGCCACAGGGGCCCTTCAGCCTTCATCTGAGCCTCAACACGTTACTCAGAGGAGGCTGCACCGCAGGAGTGTGAGGGATTTAACCATGGAAGAAATACGGCAAACATTCAGTGAAAGCAACTGCTATTTTTTATTCTATAAATGTGCTGAGTAGTTTTTATATGAGCCTAGCTCTCTTTTATTTCTTGCTCTCTTTTTCTGTGTTCACACACACACACACACACACACACACACACACACACACACACACACACACACACACACACACACACAGGTGTCTCTAAAAATCAAGTTTTCCTGATAACAGATAAGTAATATATGTATATCACTGTGGCCTCTCTAACAGAAGCTTGTCAGAAAAAAATACCACCTCATGGAGTCAAGAATCTTTTTTCACGAAATAATTATTTGCCTGTCTGTGCTGTGACCTACATTTCCCCCCTTAAACACAGCTCATGTCTTTTTTTTGTCTCGTCAAGTTTTAGAATGTTTTTCACTGCACAACCACAGCCATTCTAATTGCCACTGAATTTGTGAAGTTTAAACCCAAACAGAGAGATGAGTCGTGAGTCTGTGTGTTTATCAAACGGGGGCTGCTGGGAGGACTGCTGTAGTCAAAGTATTATATTTTCCTGGCAGGTCTGGTTAGGAACCGTATCTCGCCTTCTGCTGCCACCAGCAGGCCCAATGCTGCTTCAGATATGAACTTTGCTTTTGTAAACACGGAGGGCCAGAGTGGACTTCATCAATGGCCTCCATATAAGTCTGTAGTCCCATCAAAAAGATTAATCTGATACACAGACATACCAGGTGTGACGCTCAGTTTGTGGGGGTGTACGGTGAATCCACCTCTGACTAATACTGGCTACAACAGGAAACTGCATCACACATTTACGGGAAGTGTCTTTTGTGGTCTTCATTCCGGTCCATACTGCCTGCATAGGACAAGGAGAAGTTAAAAAACAGAGAGGCATTTTCCTGCCTAAATCATAACACTATGTAAATTACACCAAAACTCAAACATGCTCTGAGATGGTAACAAGAACGCCCGAAATCATTGCTTTAGACTTAAACGGCTTTTCCACTTGACATTTTGTTTACGCCTCCAGGGAGCTGATCTCTATTTACGGGTACGAGTGGTGAGTGAAAATAAACAACAGGACGAAGGGAAAGAGAGGGAAGGAGAGGGATAGAGAGAGAGAAAAAAAAGAATGAAAGAGAGGAAAAAATCATGGTTTTTATCACGCACGGAAAAGCGTGCAATGTCTTTGTGTACACTTGGTACGCTCTGTGTTCTGATTGCCTGTTTATTTTCACGGAAACTGCTTTCTCCAGCCAATAGCCATGCAGCCTGTGGGGAACGGAGGATGGAGGGTGGTGTGGGGATGGGAGGTCGTGAGGGGGGTTAGCGTGCCTAAGATGTGCCAAGGCAGCCCCCATCCCCCTGCCTCCCTCTCTCCATCCCTCCCTCCTTCTTCCCCATCCCTGACCTCAGCGTGTCTCCCACACACAGGGTGTCTGACCCTGGCGTGCCCACATGCCCTCTGCTTGGGTGGCATCTCTCAACACAGCACCCGCAGACATGGCCGCGAGCGGGCAGAGCGTGAGGAGCGCAGGCTCAGCCGCGTCCCGTGACAAACACTCGCATCACCCTCAGCCTTGCTCTCAGCCTCTGCCTCCTGACCAGAAGGGCTGAATCACTGTGGCCAGAGGACACACAAACAGCCACCACTCTGGACTGTGGAGTCATGATGCAGTGTTCAGCACACAGGGAAGTTTGTGGAAGCCCTTGTCTATAGTGATGGGTGTGAGCAAGTGACTCTTTGGGTGTTACCAAGCTGTAAGTGTGTGTGTGTGTGTGTGTGTGTGTGTGTGTGTGTGGGGGGGGGTGGTTCCTAATGTTAAAACTAACCTCTCCCAAACATAAAACATAGAATGACATTTGAAACACACTTATTACTGGGCTGTTTTGGGGTTAGAGACACAGTGTACAAAACAAGGATGTTACATCAGATGGCACCAAAGGGAGGCATTCTATACTGGAACAAAATTGAATGTGACAACTTGTTTGGCTGATGTCTGTTGGGGAGTTTCTCATAAGGCTTGCTGATTTCTTATTTTCTTTGGCACACAGACATATTGCTGTTCTCTTGCAAGAGCAAGGAGACAAAAGACAACGGCAAGCAGAAGGGCACACTCACTTACTGAAGTGCTCTTTAGATGTTTTCTAAGATTAAAAAATACTAATATGAATCAATGACTTTGCACTACCTTGCTGTTTAGTGCTTTTATCTAGTTCCTTATCTTGCTGTCAAGTTATTTTAGAAAATATATGGCATATGAGATGTTATATGTGTATGACATACTTGGATTTACCAAGACATACTAGTTTTCAAGGATTTATAGAGTTTTATTGTCACTTGGTTGAAATACTGAGGGTAAGACATGTAGTGAAATTGCAATTCTGTTAGTCAGTTTATGTCCTTATGTGACACGTCAGCTGTTTTATCGCAAATTAAAAACTTTTTCTGTAAATGTTTACTATTTAACACTTTTTAGTTAATAAGAGATAGGATGTATGCATCCATTTATAATATTTTTCTTACAATGATGACTTTTGTATATATGTATATTAATTGATGATGGCATGTAGGTGTCATGTTGTCTCATCAAATCTCATCCCACATACTCATAAATGAGTAACAGGCAGCACTGATATTTAGGTTTTTGAGTTTGTTACCACAATCAGAGGATCTTATGGCAAATGTTTCAGAAATGAGAAGCAACGACGTCCAATGTTGACCCACTGTTTATTTTCTGTGCCGTGTTTAAGATTAATTCTAATATATTTATTTTGGCTTATGGGTTCAATGAAGAAAAAAACACTTTTACAGCCTTCGTTAAAAGCACTGAAACGACAGTGATAAAAACATCCACTCTGCGCCATGCCAAACGTCACTTACACAATACCAAAAAATCACCCTCCCAAGGGCGTGCCATTATGTGTGTTCAAGAGAGAGTTGGTCTGCCAGGCTAACTGTTACAGCTGCACTGCTGACAAGCAACTGCAGAAAGCAGGGAAATCAAGAGGAGCAGGGAGGAATTAAAGAGCCGTCAGGGGAAAAGAAGACTACACAACAAAGCAGCATCGTCTGGATGGGATTCAAGTGGAAAAGAATGGTCTGATGCTAAACTATCCAGATAATTTAGATATGAGTGGAATCCAGATTCATATGACCATGGCTTCGCTTTCTTCCCCACCCCATCCCCATTCCCCACCCCATCACCCCTCCATCTCTCTCTCTCTCTCTCTCTCTCTCTCTCTCTCTCACTCACTCTGTGTTCTGTCTTTGTTTTAGTGCAGACATGCTGCAGAGCCAATGTGAAAGGCTGGAGCCCCATGTGGTTCCAGTTATGGTGCAGAAAAGTGAAGCCAGTAAATCACAGATGAAAAAGCCCTCAGTCAAATGAAATCATAGATTCATCTCGTCCTTCATGGCCGGATAGACAGGACCGGGACCAGGACCAGGACCAGGACCAGGCCCTCTCTCTACCAGAAATTCCAAAACCTGCAGAGTGATACAGGGCTGGCCATGCCACACAATGGCGCCCCTGAAAGTGCAACACTTCAAAAGGGTGCGTGGACATTCCAAATGTTCCCCAGCCTGGCTCAGAGGAGAGTATCTGTGTGGAGGTTTGCCAAGAAGCACAAATGTATGCAGTATTTTGGCCGACTTTCGAACAGGGTGCAAAGCCATTGCATCCCCCTGCAGCTATTTCCAACCTTGAAGAATGCAGATCAGTTTGAATAGAGATGTGACACATAGTGGATGGTAACATGCTTCAGCAAATAAAATGACTACAGCATGTGAATAATAAGGCCATATCATTGCAATTGTTTTTGCAGTGAATATTTTAAAAAGAAACATAAGGCTGTTTTAAAGGCATGTACATTAGGTTATGTTTAGAAAAAAGGTTACTTATCTAAACATGTATATTAGGCCTATATACTATAAATTATTATATACTTGTGTATTTGCATTAATTACAAAATAGCAAACAATAATGTAGAAACTAAGTTTGAAATGAGTATTATTGGCATGTATATGTAGAAAAGGACCAGGTATTTTAGGAAACTAAAGTTATTTAAAATGTTCTACATTATCACAGCTAAACTTATGTGCATTTGTAACTGTTTTAAATTTCAGCATATGTTGTAGATTCAATTTTGAGGATTTTTGACAACGAACAACATGGAATATATATTCAAGATATTACACATCTTTGCAAAAGGCACCATTAATGATGACGACTAAATGCAAATGGCACGAGAACCCTCTTCGCAAAGTGTCATTTTATTTTGCGCAGATTACGGCGTCAGAGAATGTTTAGGCTACACAACCAACAATCTCTGAATTTATAGAATTTCAGAATAATTAGCCTATTTCAATAAAATCGTCCGTACCGTACAAACGCCTGATATTATGTGTGTACATGATACGTCCGTGCCTTCAAATGTCGGAATACACTTTGTATTTCATTTCGCTGATTGATATGAATGGTGGAGTGTAGGCCTGTATTTTGCCCTTCTCCGAATTGCACCTGTTAAAGTGCTGCTGCCGGTTCACGAAGGCCTGCGCTCTACCTGTTGGTTAAAGTCATGGGTCTGTGTCAAGTCTCAAAAACCCCTTACTGTTATAAATATTTCATGGTGCGTTCGCATTACATAGATGTCTTTAATTTAACCATGTGTCATATAGCTTTAATTACATGAGAAATATTACTAAGATCGCCTATATTAGCCTATTTATAAGACTTTCGTCGTCCGATTAAAACGTTTTCTAAATTTGTAAAAGTCACAATTTAATAAGCATGTTCTTGAAACATAAATGAGTAATGTTGCTTAAACAAAACATGTATGGATGGTGTTCTTTTGGCAAATAGGAGAGTACACTGACGGATGAAGCAGGTTTTGTGCAGACACCTGTTGGAGTGATCCAACGTCATCGATCAAACTGTCCCATGTCTCTTCTGCGGAATGTTAGGGACTGGCTGAGTTCAAAGAGGACAAAACCAAACTGACGTTTTAGAACTTATAAGCATATTAACCATAATATATCAGTAGGTTTTACGAAATCACTGTTTTGACTATATGATGTATTTAACTATAAATTGTGTTCTTGTTGATGTGATTAGGCCTATATTCTATATTTTTAGTCGTTTGTTTTACAAAATTAGTTCTCTTATTAGGCTACAGTTAATCCAATAACAGCTTTCTTGTAGGCTATGTCTGTATGTAGAATCAAGATCAAGTGTCTTCTACCCGATTTGACCACCGTAAAACTTCAAAGGCTTTTACAAGTGTACTTTTTTCTTTGCCATGCATGCTTTCAGATTTGAAAGGTCGACAGTGAGAGACACAGCCTTGTGAAGGAATTTCTCCTTAATCGTCCAGCGTGAGAAGTGTTAGCCGACAAGTCCACAAAGGTGACATTCTTCCTCCCTCCAGAACAACAGCTTCAAGTTTAAGATAACACGGACACGGTAATTTGAAGATGGGGAATCGATTCCCTTTGGTGCATCGCGTTGCCCTTTGGGTCAAAGCTGATGGTTTTACGTTCTATAAGCATACGTCAAATCGTTTAACTCCATTGCTCGAGCCCTCCCTAGAGTTTATTAATAAAGATTTTATTATTCTTGTCCAACATGCCAGAATAACCAGCTGATCACATAAATGGCCATACTGGGCATAGCAGTGAGTACTAGAGAAAATAAACTTAAAATATTTTGAATTTTTCATTAACCAAACCCCATGGCGTTTTTATTTTTTTCGTTGACACACCTACAGCTGAAAACATAAACAGCAATCAAATCGAGAGATACAGTATTTAGTGAGCTAGGCTATACAATATTTTGGCATTTCTAACAAAGTAACATTTACAGGACATGTAGTTTTTCTGCCCTGTCAGTCAGTGGCATGTATGCTAGTGTTGGGTACGAAGACAGTGGTGCACGGGCCTAGAGGTTTCATCTTGGAACAATACAATACTGTACCTTTAAGATGTGTCTCGAAATAGCTTAGCTGTGTACTTCATAAAAAAGACGCCAAACTTTAAACAAACACCCTGAAATTCCAGCGTGTGAAACAAAACTTCAGCGTGCTTACCCTTCATAACTTCCAGACACGCAATATTACAACTTAATGCCAAGAATAGCAATACTTGTGGTAAGACAAATATTTGATTTTAATTTTGATATCTCACAAAGCTTTGACCATGTCAAAAACGTCGAGTGTTCAGAAAAAGATAGTAGGCCACGGTGGTATTTACCGAATTAAATCCCGTAAATGAAGGGTTTTCAGCAAACGGTTGGTGAAAAAAAAAACATTCCCCCTTTTCAGTCCCCACAGGACGAAGAGGCCGGTAGAGTTGCTCCTCTTAGTTTCCCGCTAGAAAATCCAGATGTTTCAAACAAAATCCTTATCGAAGCAAATCACGGATGATCGACGAAAATATAATGTCCAACTCGTCTTTTTATTAACAAAAGTGCTGCAACTTTCTGTCAGCTTTTCTAGCACTATGCGGCCGAAGGCGGGTCTCCGCAACTCAACATCTGTTCGCTTCACGTGACGTTAAAGAAAAATACTAACAACATCTGGTAAAAATAAATTTGTTTCAGGTGCCTCGGTATTTTTTCTCGCAGTCTCTCGCCAAATCCATCTAGTCTCTGCTGCATTCTGTCTTGATTGAGAGAACTTGCTGCAAGAAGAGAAATCTGTAGCCTAGCTCTGAACTACCAAGCCAGCTCTAAATTTAAGCATATATCTCAGGCCTGAATACAATGTAACACTAATAACTTCTTTTGCGTTTGCCCATATGCTATACTAAAAACATTGTCCGCCATGGTCTATAGCGGCGTCTTAATATTTTGTTGTAGGCTACGACCTGAAACAAGTCTAGTTATTTGCTGTGCGCAAGCATTCTTTTACAGTAGCCTATGTCCATATTTCTATTGTATAATAAATACGTTGTAATTAAATGGATAGACCACACTTTAGCCAAATACTTCCAGAATAACATAAAACATTGTATTGTGTATTCAACCACTGGCAAAAGATGTTTTGCCTAGTTATAACATGCATTTTATGTAGTTGCAACATTTCGACATTTAAGGTCATTAAGCTAAATTCTCCCAATAGCTGATTTTTTGTTTCGCTCCTTTTTTAAAACAAAAAAAGAAAAGAAAAAAAATAATGTTGATTCAAGACCACCTTAACCCCCAACCACCTCCCCGTGACCTGGCGAGCGCGCCCTTCGTTTTATAGACATCTGGGAATTCCATACATGCTTCTGCAGCCAATTACACACCTTCTTCAAACGGGACCGCGCTTTGATTCCGCAACACGCAGGCAAACGTTTTCCCAGACCCGAGCAGAACTTGTCACAACATCAGCCCAAAGACAGCTAATCTATGGTACAGGCTATCAGTTGGAAACGACCCGGAGTATTATTATATGGTCACGTGAAATGTCATGATGGGGGCATCATTTCGAAATCCTTGTGCTTTTGGATTTTCGACATACATTTGTATTTAACTTACCATTGCATTAGCAGAGGTCTTTTTAAAACCTACATTACGTTAAGTACAATTAGTTGAAACCAGCATTTTATTTGCCTCTAAACAAATGCTTGGCGTGGGGAGGCCTCTTTGAATGTAAAAATAATAGACAGCCTAAGTAACATGGCAGAGATATTTATCATGTGTCACTCTGTGGTAACGTTTTACCGAGTTGCACAGAAACCCCCTAAAGTAGAAACGTCAAAGGAAGCCAAGAAAGAAAGCAACTCAAATGCATAAAAATCTATCCCACATTCCCAGAGCTAGAAGCAGGTCACCATCCACACTTTTGTTCCACGATGGTTTACAGCCGTTGAAGTGACAGGCCCCCAAAGCCCTACCCAAACATTCTAACTATACGCCGTTCCTTTCAATTCATCAAAGCTACAACCCGGTCTTTTGTTACTTTATTTATTTAGCTATTTTGTTTATGTCGTTTTATGTACCGAGAATAGTTTTTTTCTATAGACTGACATGCCGCTGTTATGCATAACTACTTGAACAATTTAAGTGTTTCTGTATCACCTGAGTAAAATAAAACAAAACAATTTCAAATGACCATCAGCCAACGAGTTCTATTGTTTTCAGGTCTATTTTAAAGACATGTTTAGTTTTAACCCATATCACACCAAACGCAGGCCTAAGGTTTAGAATTCATACTCATTTTTTATTGCAGAACATATACAAATATTTACAACAAGGTCATTAAATGCATGTAGACACCAGATCCATTCTGCATTGTGACAAGTAGGACTATCAATAAATAAATATATGTATGTATTTCAGGGACCAGGCAAATCATCAAGAAAGTCATACAGGTATGAGCCAAAAATGTAGTTTCTTTACAAAAATAAATATAAAAAATTTCACTTCATGGCTGTGTTTCCGGAGTCAGTGAGTCCGGCATTGAAGTAGCCGGTCTGGTGCAGTCTCTCTGTCCTCGTATGAATTGGCACGACTGGTCGAAAAGCATGCATATAAAAGTACATATCTCCAACATTCATCGTCAAGAAAAGTAAAGTTTTCAAACACAGATCTGAATGTAGCTCCATGTCCATAGCCGCATGTGTCTGCTGTAAGTGCTCCTCCACGATGCCCGCTGCTCGGTCTCAATGCCCCAAAATCTCACTCAGTAATATCCAAGGTTTGCCTTCGACTAGGCCTTCAGGAGCTGCACCATTCTGCAAGCACGGACGTCTGGATTCATCTGTGAACAGAGAGGGAAAAACAGGGTAAAGTGAAACGTTAATAAGTACTCTTGATTTTAATAAAGCTGTCAGCGTATTTTAACATTTTTTGTAACATTTCAAAACAGCTGATGCATTTGTTGATGGGAGTTTATCATTATAGTGGCCTATCCATTTTAGAGTTTATATACTGTTGTACACAATGCTATATGTTATAATCTTAGAATTTGCTTGTAATACTTATTACTCATAAAATCTTGGTAACCTCAGATGTTCAGAAAACAACTCTGAGACTGTTGGCTGTCTCACCATGTTGCCCAACATAGTATCCACGAGGACGTTAGTGAGATGTTGACATGGACCACGCGCCCTCCATCCTCCACACAGAGAACGCGTAGCTCAGCCTCTCATGAGCCACGTAGCTGCAGCTTGCCATTTTGGAGTCCAGCTCGTCGCTCTGCAGAACCTGACAGAGAAAATCTATGTACCTTGCTGCGAGCTTAAGCGTCTGAATTTTGCTGAGTTTGTCGGAGGGCAAAGTGGGAATGATTTTCCGCAAAGACGCAAAAGCCTCGTTGAGGGACTGCGTCCTCTGCCTCTCGCGTACGTTAGCCATGACCCGCTGTGTTTGAAGGTCCTCGAAAGACTGAGGGCTGCTGCTGCACTTTTTCCCCCTTTTCCCATGGGTAGGGCTATCTGAATCCTCCCCATTTTTCCTGCTCGGTCTTCTTTTCCTCCCACATCTTTTCTGTTGCCTGTCGAGCTCCTCTTCGCTGTTACCAAGGCTGTCCACTGGAGACTCCGGGGAGCTGGAATCCTCCTGCATCGTCTCTTCCTCAAACATCACCTTTCGGCTGGAACAAAAGACGGGCGGCTGTCCCTCGGTCCAGTTCAAGCTCCAGGAATAGTGGTTTTTAAACTCCCTCACCGAAATTTACCGTTATTACACGCTCACACTGGCCCCGTGCGCCACGGAGGTGTTTCTCAACTTCACGAAGTCTTAAGGGCTCTTATAGCCCTGGAAGGCGCAAAGTATTTGGGAAACCGTGATTGGACAAGGAGTGATGCGACGTAAAACCAAGGGGTGGGATAGGTCGGAGAACAATCAAAAAAGTTTCCGTTATACAAGAATCAGGGCTTTCACAGTCGTTTAAGATCATAGCCAAAAGATTTAGCACCATCAAATAAGGATATTTATTACATCATGTACAAGTATGACTAATACCAAATAGTGGAATGGACGGAATTTGTGTACCTTACTTTGAACCTGACCTTTTTTTTATTACAAACTTAAATTCTGCAACAACGAGGGAAGTTTTCTGGATATTCAGACATTATATTGTATGATTTAGGCAAATAAAAGTGAGCAAGGAATGGTGAGACAGACATTACTGTAAAGAAAAAACGTTATGATATAATACCTTGTATTTTGACTGGAGAATATGTGATTTTGCAGTTCGCTATAAAAAAAATCAGAAATACAATGGCTTGTAATTTGATCCAAACGAGAACAATTGGCACAAGCTGGCCGCTTCACACATTTTACGATGCTTACATAATTTAACCGTACAGCGTAGAGCGCCAGCTCATGAAAGGACACTTGATAACGATCCCGTGCCTGAGGGCTGCTGTTCCTGAACAGCCGTAGGTAGGAGCTCTCCCGCATACTTCTCAGGGGGAGCCATGCGCTCTAACGGGACTCCTGTTGTTATTGCGTTCTCTTAGCGTTCCAAATAGGCTATGACAAGAGGTAGGTGATTTATAAAAGCAAATATGGGCTTTGATGAGAAACTGAAGACAAGTCTGATTTCCGCAAAATTGCAAGGAGTATTTTGGACAACATGGTGGGGTTGGCATTACTGTTCAATACTTAATGAAACCATTGTCCTGTTGTTATCAGAGAAAATACATTAAGATGTACTGGAAGGTGCTGCTTGCAGAAAAAAAACTTTAAACTAGAGAAACTTCAAAGCTCACCGGTTTAATTCAAAACGTCATATTTTAGGCACACTGTGAGTTTTTAAGTAGTCTGCCCTGCGTAGATTCAACTTAGTGTTTATTTACGTTTGCACCGAGGTTAATGTGCAAGGAGGTAGGCCTATTTAACCCGCTGGGATTCCGACCAAGTACCGCAGATCTAAAAGGATGAGCGACAGAGTCGGGTTTCTAACTACGGGGTTTTTAGACTGATCCGCAATCACAGCGGGTCGTCCTGGGTTGAGCATGCTCAAAGAATTCTGCCAAAACGCAACGCAAACATTACACAGAGTGAAATAGACAGCATCCAAACAAAACACATCGCCTAGCCTCGCTATTCTCAAATGCCATTAAGAGACTGCGCCAGGATAAAAGCAACCTCTATCCTTATTACCTTAGTGGCACCACAAATTACACATCGGAGAGATTACATTACGATACCATTCAGAAAGACAAGAGCGGTGAAATTTGTCACGGTGTCGACTTAAAATGTGACAAGACATATTAAGTACTTCTAGTTCTTTCTCACTAAATAGCTATAAAAATGCTGACCTCAAGTGACGTCCGCTTCTTACAACGCATCACTGAGATAGTCGTGCGGATTACATCCTCTGATTCCCCCACTCACCCATCTGAAACTTGTGATAGTGATAAACCCCACAAGAGGGCGCACTGCCCCCTGAAAAGATACACGTTATTGTATCAACAATTGACCTGTAATCTCGTCAGCTCACGCCAGCAACGGATCACTATACCTATTTTCAACCGAATAGCAGGTAAATGTGTAAATTATGATGGGGGTGTTTTGGGAAGTTGTGCCTTTATTAAATATTACTTGAATTTACAGGAAGCCTGAACACTTTTAACCTCGATTTAAAACATATGGACAAACAGGTGCACCAACAGCGCTGCTTCGCACTTACCTGATGAAATCAAGCGCTCTCCATGGTGCTGAAACAAGTCTGACACACCTGTGTAAAACCATAGTGACGAGTACCCATGTCTCTCTGTCTCTGTCTCTGTCTGTCTGTCTGTCTGTCTCTCTCCTTTTCACCCACTCTCACAAACAGTGGCGGTTCTATAGTGTTTTACGCCCCGGGCGAGACCACCTCTCAGCTTCCCCCCCCCCACCGGCTGCCCGGTTCGCCCGTGCCTAAAACCGCTACTGCTCACAAACACACACACACGCACGGACACACACGCTAGCTGCAATCAGTTGAAATGTCATTTAAACATACACATAAGCTAAGTGGACTTGCATATATTATAGTGTTTTATCTAAATAGGCTGTCAGCATTTCAGCATTACTGTTGTAAGGGCCCTTTTACAATTATACCCTTTAGATTGTACTAAAGCGAGTCCGAAAACGAAAGATCAAATGACGGAACACCTTGACTTAAAACGTTTAAAACATTTATTTAATTCGGCAAATGTCCAAATGTGGTCCGTTACCCTACTGCATACAGGTTTCACAACTTCTAGGCTATATGATTCAGTCTAGAGTGGCGTTTCTCGAAAAGTCTTTATTGCAAGAAAGGTACAAACTAAAATTAATCCAGATAGGCCAGACAGTTAAAAAAAACTATTGGAAGTAACTACCTTGTATATCCCACTTGCGTTACGGCAATAGCCTACATCATTGTGTGCATAGTATATCGACAAATATTAACAATTTTAGTCACCATTTTATTTAAGTACGGTTTATGTACGGATGCTTTTTCAGTAGATCCATCATAAAGGAAATGTACACTATAGCTAAGCGCAGAGTTTCGATCCTGGATAGTCTTTTCTCATATGCGAAAGTGGGCACCTTCTTCCGCAGCTCGTCAAAGGCCTCATTCAGGCTGAACATACGTCTGCGCTCCCTGATGTTTGCGGCTTGTCGCTGGACCGTGGTAATTACACGTTTGCGCTTGGACCTTCCAGTGTGACTCCCAGGTAAATAAGCGGCTGCGCCCTGTTCAGTCAAAGGCGCGCAGTTTGCGTAATGCACACAGGTGTCAGCCCCGCTAGGTGGAGAGCCGTGGGCGAAAGCGCAGTAGCGTCGCTCTCGAAAATCCGATCCACCTAGACTTCTCGGGGGCTGTTTTGGCACCAGAATTGAGTTCGAGTGTACTTCCATAACGTTCATGTCACCGACGACATCAAATAAAGCTGAATCCATCATGGACTCACGGATTTCCATCTTAAAGTCTTCTTCAGTGATGGACGATTCATAGCAAGAATGGTTCGAATTCTGCCACTCATCCACTAAGTGCGTATTACTTAGTTTCCTAAATGCTGGGCGAAACTGAGCAATATATACTTACTGACATGGGGGATTTGTGTCTTGCTGTTTTTTTTAAATGAAGAGCTCAACTGATCTGAATCCTAATGCGAAAAGACGGCCTAAAGTGTGGGTCGCGTGGATGCCAAAACTTCTGCATTTAGCTTTTTAAAATCCTGTCAAAGCGTAGAAGTTAGTTCCTTTTTGGCAGATGTCCAGGGATCCGATCCCGCTGCTTTAATATGCCTGTTAATTCGACTTAGAGCAAGGCCCCTTTTTATGTCTCTTTGTGCAGACGTAAATCCATTTTAGAAATTAAAAAGTCAGAGGAAGAAGTCTGCAAGCCCGGTCGCGGATGCGGTTGTGCCACTTGATGTTCGTGGTGTCCAGGGGTCTTTAATGATGTTCGAAAGAGGACAGACTCTTGACAAAGGGTCACCCCGTAGTGTTTGCTCGGTATCCTGGTGCAAGGAGAGGCTAAGTAATGAGACTTCTATTACTTAAATGGGGGCCAATGTGAGTGACCAAATATAACATTCCCCAACAGTCAGTATACTCGAGCTTCCTTTCTTTTGCAAATCAGTGCAAATAACTCACTGTTCCCACGGAAAGGAAAAAGTTTCCACTCACCATGAATGCCCACAGAGGAAGATGCGGTTATTTCAGTGTCATCTTGTGGATTTAAACGGGATGTTTTTGTCATACACAGCTAATCACAGGTTCAGCTCAATGACACTGGTGAGGAGGACCTCTTAAATTTGGTTTACTTCTAATCCAAGGCTCAACAGAGACATTTAATGATAGTAAGGAATTTGCATTCACGTGTATGGAAACACTGTGATTCCACAAATAAGACAAGACTATTATTCATAGGCCCATGAGCATTTGTTAACATTTTTCAAAAGCACTTGCATTCAATTTCTCAGCCTTACCATCAGGTGGGCCACAGGGCTTTGCACAGTTAACATTATCCTACATTATCTCATGTACAAAAGCCTGCCTTTCTTTTAATAGCACAGGGGCCATCGGTAATAGTGAGTATAACCAACTGGCAAATACGTACTTCTGGCTATGTTTAATGTTATTTTAAAATAAATGTAAATGTAAAAATAAATGTGGATTTCAATTGCAGTGTCTCTGTAAAACTTCTGTAAGGTTTCTTCTTAGACCTGAATCCTGGGCAGAAAACTAAATTTGGCAATTGATTGACTACTTGCACTCCCGGTGCAGATGTGAATGGCTGCCATAGTTGTCTGTCTTTTCAATAATGTATGTATGTATGTATGTATGTATGTATGTATGTATGTATGTATGTATGTATGTATGTATGTATCTATCTATCTATCTATCTATCTATCTATCTATCTATCACTATGCTCTTCTGGACGGAAACGTTAACAAGGGTCCATCAGGCACCATTTGTATGCTTGTGTGATTCAGGCCAGTGGAGAACCCCAGGCCTGCAGACTGTGTGCTATCATTAACATTACAAATAGCATCAGTAATGATTCAGAGGGAGCAGCAGTCACAGAGTTCCTTCCTGTGTGCCCTGTGCCTATTAGCCGTACCCCCAGCTCCTGGAGAAAGCACAGCACAGTTCACTCTGAAATCACAGAGCTTCATTACCCCTCAGAGAGGCATGAGGGCTTTAAAAAAACTCACCTGGGGGCCTCAGGGCAGAGAGAGGCCTCCAGACTGGTGCCTGACTGGAATGACCACAAAAGACCCAAAGCCCTTAGTTGATAGATGAGGTAACATGTAAAATGTAAGCAGCGTTTGGCTCACAGATAGAGCTTGTCTCTTCTGAAGCTGGGCCACAAGGTAACACAAGACCCCGGAGCTGGCCACAGACTAGTGTTTTGGGGCTCCGGCAGGGATCTGGCCCATGTGTGGATCAATCCCGGCTGCAGTGTTATCAGTGTGCAGATAGGAGCCCGGTGAAGAATGAGGCTGCAGTGGAGGTTGATGTTCCCTTTGCGTTCTGGCCACAGCAAAGTGGGCTTCCAGCAGTGGAGAGAGATTGCATGAGCGGCGCACTGCGATTGCCCCGGCCAAAGTGAGTGTGCGGTGATTTATAGGAAGCCTGGGGGGAAAAGGGGCTATTGAGTCTGAAGCCTGTGCCCCACACCTCTGGGCTATTTTGCTGCTGACAGGGCAAACGAAGCCCAGGGAGTATCCGGGTCTCACAATTGTTAAAAAACAACAGTAATATAATAATGTCGGGGCTAAAATGTCAGCGAGGTAACTTTGTCTGACATGGGAGAGAACAACCTCTCTTGCCAAGAAATGAGGATAAATTTCCCTCTCTGTGTTTCTCTCTCCATCTTTTCCCTTTTCTGTGGTTGCAACTGTGTGCACATGGGGATTTGTCAATGGCTCAAGAGTATGTGTGTATGTATGCATGTATGTATGTATGTTTATGTGCATGCATTTATGTACAATATTTTATGTGTCTTAAAGATAAACACTTCCCTACATAAACAGGTATAATGTGCAATGTACAACCTCTGCACTAAAACATCTCATTCCATATATAAATGTTAATTAGAAAATACGGTTCCATTCACCTACTGTTCAAAATTGTCAAAGATGGAGTTTATGCTTTGAAGGAATATCAGTGGCTCCGCCACTTGAAGGGTTGAAGGGTTTCCTTTAATCATGGAGCCCTGTTAAATCTCTTTCTCTTTCTATCTGTCTTTTTTTCCTCTTACTCTCTTTCTGGCTTTCCTCTGTTTTCTTGGCAGCAGGATAAACATGATGTGCACATTCCTGCCGTTTCCATGGAGATGCTGAGAAAGCACAGCTGGACGTGGAGAATATGAGGTAATCCTGGGCCCTGGGGACTGCTGGGTAAATATTGATTTTAAATAAAGAAATAAAATAAAAGAGAAAAGACATGGCAAGGAAACAATGATAGTAGTTCACACAAACAGCGCAGTACACCCTGCAAGACACACACACACACACACACACACACACACACACACACACACAAGTCCTTCCAGTCTCCAGCCAGCCAATATTGGACACTAAAGGTGCTAAATGGTATAATGCAGTGATTGTCCAACTGGGATACCTGGATCAACTCTAGAGGGTACACAAAATAAATCTATGAATGAGCGCTCAGCTTCTACTAGCATACAGATTAAGTATACAGTACACACTGTATGTGGAAAAAGGTCTTACATTCAAGCTATCCCCAATACAACCCAATTGGGATTATGATGTACCATATAATATGCACAGTTATTATGTGAAAATACTCATAGCAAGCTGGGGATAATTGGTAGGACAGTGTGTCTCAGGGGGTACAAAGCAGTCAAAAGTTTGGGAACCACTAGTATAGTGGATACGTATTAATCATTTTATGCATAGCAACTGACATTAAACGCAAGGTAAATATTTTACTGTGAAAGGGGGTTTCTTGCACAACCTGAGAAACCTTCCTGAGGTTTAATTATTGATACCATACCATACCACCAGTTCATCCAAAACATCATAATACTCTTTAACACTTATCTGAGTTCAGAGGGGAGAATTAAGACTGCTCTCCCATACCACTTCACATCCAGTCATTGATTATGAGCGATCGTGAAGTAACCCCACTCAACCAAAGCTGAAAACACCCTTTTATGAGCCACCTAAAACAAACTTAACACTGTGAGAGGATTCACGCATGCAGGATCTCAGCACTAATCCTGTGACCCCATTTAACATGTACTTGAAGAGCAGGAGCCCTGTCTTCCAGGCTGACATGACTTATCTAAGGAAGACTGAGTGGTGTGAGTGTAGGGTTCACATAGAGGGAGGGGAAAAGAGAAAGGGAGAGTTTTTTTTGGTAGTGTGATAAATAGAGATGAAGCTCCACATCAAGCTCCATGAGAAAAGTAGAGAAAATGAGGAGAGGGAAAGAAAGAGAGGGCAGGAGGGTGAGAGAGATAGACCCTTAGAGACTCAGAGAGTGGGAGAGAGAGATAAATAGGGGGAGATGGAGGGAAAGAGAGAGAGAGAGTTAGGGAGGAAGGGAAAGAACCTAAAACTTTGTTTGGGTTTCCTGAGAAGGAGTTGTCTCACCGGGATCCTTTTCAAATCATGCATTACGGAAACACGATAAAAACACACGTCAAGGTTATTAAAGCACTGAAGCTGCACTTGCTGATGGGACCCCAGATAGCAGTAAGGCACTGGGACCTTTCCTAACCAGAAAGGGGCCTAAACTGGGCCAGAATAACCAGCTCCCTGTGAATCCGGGGGTGGATAGGGAGGGAGTCTGAGAAGGTAGCGGAAGAAGTGATTGTGTTGGTAGTGTGGCTGTGGGGTTGGGAGGGTGGACTTTTGGGTAGAGGTCTAAAGGCACACAGAGAAAAACAGCATCGTCTGACAGATTCAATGCTTTGGCCCTACAGGCTTGGAAGTGCTCCTCTGATAAGGCTGGCCCCTGCAGTAATATAACCATCCATTTCCTCAATCATCCACCACCCCCTCCACCACTCCATTATCCCTTCCCCCAGCACCAACTTTCTCTATCCCCTCCTCCATCTCGCCCTTCCTCACTCCCTCCATCTCGGTCGGGGATAATTTCCTCTCACTTTGTTGTGAGAGATTGCTGGATAAACACAATTTTTCCCTTGAAAGACTGAAAGGAGAAGAGGAGAGACTGAAGAAAGAGACCATTGCTTGACTCACTAGCACACCAAAACCAAACAAACAAGCAAGAGTCTGAAGCAAACAAAAATGAGAGAGAGAAAGAGAGATCGAGACAAAACAAAGAGAGAGAGATAGGGAGGGACAGGAAAAGGGAGAGAGAACACAGCCGAAAATGGCGTTAAATTATGTCTCCAAGCAGATGAAGTTAACCAGAACGAGACACAGAGATAGGCCCTGAGAAACAACTCAGGCGGGACTGAAAATGAGCACAGCAGTGACCTTTTGATTCGACTTTACTACCTTCTCCTCCTTCTTTTCCTCCTCTAACGCCCCCCCACCCCACACACACACACACACGCAAACACACAGTACCCCCCCACCAAGCCCCACAAATGCAAATATTCTGCACAGTCACGTCCCTCAAGCACACAACCCGGAGGGAAGGGGGCTTTAAAAAGTCCTCCACCTCTGAAGAATAAAACAGAGATGAACTACTGCACAGACCAATATCCAGCAACACTTGCGACATTCCCTGCATCAGCTCACTTGCATCATCCAAGACTGCTGGGATGCCACAAAAACATAACACCGCAAAAGCCTCTGGTGCTTACAGTAAAACTGCCACTGGACAACGAATTTGTGTTATGTGGCAACCTTCTGGGACCTGGTGCTGTGTTTCCAGCTCTGTAGGCTACTTATGGGAATAAATTGATTAAAATAACACGATGTCATGATAAAGTGTGTGTAAATCTGTGTAGGTTGCTGGTTTAGTGTGTGCCCGTCGTTACGTGTACAGCTCTGTAGATATAGACATCTCGGGTTCAGTGTAAAGCTTTTGGACTCAGGCTGTTTTACTGTTTGGGTTTCTCTGAAACCACTTCCTCTGGGTCACCTCCAGAACCCCGTCAGTAGCGTTCCCCCAGAACTACAATAAATCTGAAATAATATCTTTCTCCTTCACTCTCTTACTTTGTCTCTGTCCCTCTCTTTCTAACCCTCCATCTCCATCTCCCCTTTTTCCTTCCCCTCTCGCCCCCTCTTTCTAACACACTTCCTTCCTTCTTTCTCTTGCTCTCTCATTTTCAATTTCTAACTCTCACTCTCTGTCTCCCCCTCTCTCTACCTCTTCTCATCCTTTCCAAACCCCCCTATTCTCTTACTTTCTTTAACCTTTCTCACACACTGTCATTGCCCCCCACCACCACCCCATCTGTTCTCGCTCTCCTTCCACCCCTCCCTCTCTTCCCTTCACTGCATCCCTCTTTTCACACACCCGCTCCCTGCTGTACCTCTCCCTGAGCAGATCTGTTTCACAGGCGTTTAGAGCTCACTTTCCCTGGGCCGCACGCTGGCGTGCTTATCCTATCGCCCACCTTGTGTTGTTTGGCAAAAGGAGGACACTTGTTACTCTTTCTCAGACATTTGGCAGGCTTTGGCAGGCACGGGCATATCTGGAGGTGGTGCAGGATGGGAGGGAGACTACTACTGTGTGTCTGAGGCCGGCTGGGCTCCGGTGGTGCGTCTGTGAGGTGCGACACGGCGCACCAGTAAAACCAGCAGCTCCAGTAAAATCAGCGAGGTGGCAAAGAAAGAGAGACAAGGCACACACCTCACACA
Source organism: Setipinna tenuifilis (assembly GCA_030347295.1). Lineage (NCBI taxonomy): Eukaryota > Metazoa > Chordata > Actinopteri > Clupeiformes > Engraulidae > Setipinna > Setipinna tenuifilis. The sequence goes on along the minus strand of CM059283.1, from coordinate 27,474,732 downwards.
CACAACACACTTAAACACAGAAAAGTAAATACACACACACACACAAGCACCACATGTTTCATACTTCAAAACACACACAACACACAAACAGACAACACATACAAACATATGCATACACATACAGAACACTTCTTAAAACACAGACACGCACAGACTAAACCTACCCACCCACACACAAATGCTCAAGCACAACACATACCTACACTTAGAGACAGGAACACACACACACACACACGGGAGCCAGACAGTCAGATAGGCACCAGGCCTTCCCTCTGAAGTGAGTTATGGGCTTGGAGGGTGACTGTTCCACACTCACCGCAGAGAGAGGCAGACAACATATCTGAGGGACATAGAAAGGGGCTGAGCCAAAGAGAGAGGGAGAGGGGGTAAGAGAGGGAGAAGCAGAGAGAAAGAAAGAGAGGGGGAGGGAGAGAGAGAGAGAGAGAGAGAGAGGGAGAGAGCTGGCATGAGGCCGGAGTGGGGGAAAGCAGGGAGGCAACCTGAGTGAGAAAGGTCTAAAGAGGAAAATATTTTTCATGTCTGCATAAGTGTGTGTGTATGCGTGTGTGTGTGTGTGTGTGTGTGTGTGTGTGTGTGTGTGTGTGTGTGTGTGTGTGCGTGCGTGTGTGTGTGTGTGTGTCTGTCTTTGTGAATATGTATGTGTCATAGTCAAAGTGGGTAAAGGAGAGCTTGCCAGACTCAACAGAAGTCTGAAAAAAAAAACTGCAATGAAATATCAAAATTATAGAACAACCATGTTGCAATATGACACCTACTGTAAAAAAGGGACTTTAAAATACTAAAAGGTGTGGAAACATTAAACGGACTCAAGTATAAAACCTCATTCTCACAAGCATCAGATGTACCCAAGTGTAGCAGTATTGTGAACTGTGGTAGGACAAACTGAAAACACGGATTAGGTGGCATACAAAACCTAATATAGTGGCTGCTTAGAGGCTTGCCTTTGAGGCATAACTACCCCTAGTCCCATTATCCTTTGCTGTACTAAGTCTGAATTTCCTGAGTGTTGAGAGGGCGGTTTGGAGAGAAACTAAAGGGGTTAAATCACTAAGGATGACAGTCAAATACATAGAGAGAGAGAGAGAGAGAGAGAGACAGACAGACAGAGAGAGAGAGAGACAGACAGACAGACAGACAGACAGAGACAGACAGAGAGACAGATTGAGTAAGTATTGGGAGAGTATTGGGAGATAGAAACAAAAAAGCAAATATCAGAGTTTCTAAAGATCAGACACACACCCTCTCCCTCTCTCCTCTCTCTTCTCTTTCCAGTGCACATACAAATTTACTTAGTCATCTAGACACACATAAATACTCACATACACACCCAACTGCCTACACAATCACCCATAGGCCAATGCGATTATTCACTCTCTCTCTCTTACACACACACACACACACACACACACTCTCTCTCTCTCTCCCTTTCTCTTAATCATGCACACACACCACCACCTAGAGTGGGTGGTTTTGGCTCCTTTTCGCAATTCTGGCCATTTTCAAACACCTCATTGTTCTGCACTTGTGCAGTGTGCCATATGTACGTTTTGTACTTGGCTCCTGCTCTGCGCCCAGCTTGTTTACTGTTGCCTTGTAAACTAACAGTTCATGCAGCACAACACAAAGTAATCACCAGAGCCCAGCACGCAACTTATCCCACCCAACTCACTAACCTCAGTGTAAGTGCAAAGGGACATGGATGTGGATGTCCTGTGTGTATGGGCTTCTCTGTGTGTGTCCAGATTGCAGTATTTGTAAGAGCCAACTTGAAAAAGAACCTAATTGACAAAATGATATACATTTCAGTAATTACACTGCACAGTTCCACCTCTCACTCCCATATCTCAGAGGTGAATCCCCTGACTTTCCATACCCAGAGAGAAAGAGGGAGGGAGAGAGAAAAAATAGAGAGACAGATAGATAGAGGGGGGGAGAGAGAAAGAGAGATAGAAGGAAAGGGGAGGGGGGGCGTCTCTCATCTCCATCAGACTAAACGCAGAGGGCTGCCAATCCCCAAAGCCAATAAACACTCACAGCAGCATCCGTCTCCTTCTCCTCCTCCTTCTCCTCCTCCTCCTCCCTCTTTCTTTTCCTCCCTCTCCTCAGCTTGCTCCTGCCACTCGTTGCTCATAAATGAGTATGTCTTAAACCATGGCATTTTATATTCTTATTACCCCCAGGGGATTAAAATAGGGGACAGTGGCTGGGTGGCAAGCTTTCAGGTGGTGGTTGTTTAGGTGGGTGGGGGTTGGCAGGGCTGGGGTTGTGGAGGTAGTGGCTTGAGGCATTTTCTTTAATACTAAAGAGGAGCTTAATGGTTCCAGTGCAGTTATGAGTCACAGGCCTTTCACCGCTTGCCTTTGTCTAAGAAAAATAAATCTCATTAAATATTTGACCTGCTCAGTATTGCAGAGTGCTTTGCTGTTTCCAGAGATTGGCTCATGTTTCTGTGTGTGAGAAATTGTATGTGTGTGTGTGTGTGTGTGTGTCTGTCTGTCTGTCTGTCTCTCTGTGTGTGTGTATGCCCACTGAGAACACCCTCTCTCTTTTTGCACACAGAGGATTTAACCCCAAGGCCATCATCGGCAAACCCTTAACATCTGAAGAGTTATTTTTCTATGGGGCCCATGTGTATATAAAGAGGGAGAGAGAGCAGGGAAAAGGATAAGGCAAAGAGAAAGAGAAAAAGACTGTGATATAAAGTGAGTGTTTGAGTGAGAGAGTGTAACTGAGAGAGATAACAAAGAAAGACATATAGTCGTAAAGGAAAGAAATAGAGAGAGTGATTTGTGAAAGAACAGACACAAAGTATAAGCACTCAAAAAAGACAAAGAAACGAAAACAAGGAGGAAGAGGAAGTCGAGGAAAGAAAAAAAAAACAACGTTCCCCGGGTCTCCTCTGCTCTCCAGCGTTTCCGGTCTCTTGGTTATGGGTCTGCAGGGTCCTGGGGTGGCCACTGGTCCACTGAAGGTGACAGGCTGGAGAAGGACTCTCTCCTCTCTTATGGAAGGCTGGGGGTAGGGGGTGGGGGTCTAGGTTGTAGGATGGGGGGTCTAGGGGTCAGTGGCTCCGCTCCACCGCTTGGGCTTATTGGCCACTCTCCCCTCACAAAGCCTGGGGTGTGTTTGCACAGCTGGGTGGTCAGTGGAGAGAGGGAGGGAGAAAGAGAGAGAGGGTGGGTTAGAGAGAGAGAAAGAGATGGAGAGAAAGAGAGTGAAGGAGAAAGAGAAATAGTGGGTTACAGTGATTGATCAAGAAAGACAAAGGAAAGGAGAAAGAAGAATGGAAGGAAAGAGCGAAGGAGACAGAACTATCCACACACCCTCACCAACCTACCCCTAAGCCTCCTGTGTTCCTCAAACCCTGCAAAACATTCTGACTCTACCCCCAACTTTCACCTCAGCAGTTACCTCATGTTTTCTTGCCTTTGTGCATTTTCCTGTGCTGTCCTAGTTAGTCCTGTAAAAGGTGCGGAGCTGAGGCTAGGACTCTGTGTTTGTTTTTCTGAGGAGGAGTCCCCAGCAGGAGTCTGGGTCCCGTGTGTTTTCTGAGGGGGAGAGAGCCTGGGAGGGGAGCAGAGGGGCATCTTTGGTTTGTCACAGAAGATCTAAGCTTCACTTGTTTGTCTTCCCTGCCGTTTCCTCCTGTGTTGTTCATATTTCATGTTATCATTGATACCTTTGCAATCTCAGCAATCAGGGAGAGTTTTTTTCTGAGAAATGTGTGTTTTTGTACCCCAGACTCCTGGCTATGTGAGCTTGTTTTGTGCTTACACAGACTTTCAACATGATACAAACATCAACAAGAGGAAGGCAAAATAAATCTCTCAATGAACTATTTTAAGATTGAATTCTGTTTTGACTAAAAATTAAAATAATCAAGTCACATACTTTAACTGATGGCAGTGACTCAGTGATCAGCTACTGAAATCATACTCTTGCTTAGCAGGGTGGCTATTGTATGTTGGCATCTTGGGGAAAGGAGGTAGAGCTCAACCAGCTCTCAAATTACTAAACACAAGACACACATACACAAAATCAAACACACGACTGCAGAACATAAACATACAGATATGTATGCAGACACAGAAACACAGAAACACACACACACGCACACACACACGCACACACACACACACACACACACACACACACACACACACACACACACACACACACACACACACACACACACACACACACACACACACACACACAAACATAAACACACAGAGGCTGCTGGTGAGTTCCAGCGTCTGTTAGTCATTGTCACGCACCATCAGGCTGCTGTCTGTGCACCTGCGACCCACCTGCAATGAGGAGCAGCTGTTCCACAGGTGGCATCATAATACACACCAGGTTTCCATCTCCGGGCAGCGGTTGCTGGAAAGAACATGTAAAAACCCAACCGCAGTTCCGCAAACACCCGCCATTTTGTTTCTGTGGGTTGCCAGGCATGCACGTGCTATGAAGTTGCCCATTCTAGCAAGGCATACCTTGTAAATAGTGGAGGTCTGTGGAAGAGAGGAGAGAATGCAAGAGAGACAATGAAGAGAGAGAGAGAAAGAGAGAAAGACAGAGAGAGAGAGAGACAGAGAGAAGACAGAGAGAGAGAGAGACAGAGAGAGAGAGAGAGAGAGAGAGAGAGAGAGAGAGAGATTGGACATACGGGGGAAGTTAGATTAGGACAGTAAGAAAGAGGAAGAAGAAGAGAGAGAGAAGGACAGAGAAGAAGAAAGAGAGAGGGAGTGATTCCTCCTTCCAACCCAAAACTTGAGGTTAGCTGGGGGCTTTTAGCACTTCGCTCTTCTCCTTTGGATGTGAACAAGCAGGAGCCAGCCGGGAGAAAATCCCAAACAGATGTCTGTCTCTTTCCCCGTCTTTTCATGAAACATGCATTTCCAATTACATTTTTCCCCTCTAAAGCCGGCTGTCTTAAAACACACACACACACACACACACACACACACACACACACACACACACACACAGCTCAGAGAGCAACCCAACACAGCTCTGCCTGCGCTAATGTTCAGGAAGTATTACATCACCTAAAAATAAACTGACCGGGTGTAAATATATTTGTGTGGGTAGTTAACAAACTATAAATAAACTCCATATTCCTAAATCCTCTTTAAAGTTCCCCAAATGACTTACTCAGTCCCCTCAAAAAGCTCCCCCCTGTAGCCTGCCCAAACCCCCCCAACCCCCCAAAAGCTGTCCAAAAATTAAGTAAATAAATCTGTGTGTGTGTGTGTTTGTGTGTGGGGAGGGGGGTGCTAATTGGAAGAAAGCCACAGCAGCTTCGGCACCCTCAGGTAAGAGCTCTCCCTCTCCCCACAGTAAGCCTTTCCTTGCCTGCACTCCTGTCCAGCTGGGGAACCCTGAGCAAGGAGCTGTGTACACCATCACACAAGGGCTGCCGAAAGACATTAAACGTGCACTCAAAGCCCTCCACTGACACGCAAGTACTTTTAAAGCACTTGCTCTGTAATCAGCGAAAGTGTGTTTACCCGAAAATGTCATCTTCCCTAACGGCTTCCCACCCTCCCCCACCCCACCTCCCCAAACCCCTTCTTCGCCCACCCAAAAAGCTGCTCAGTGTGGAATAATACACGGTGTACATTTCAGTCTTTTTTTCTGCTTTGGAGACGGCATGCAATCAAAAGCATAAAATCAACAGTACCTCGAGGCGTGCTAACAAAGGCCAGCGTTGTGTTTATTTGGAGCGGCAGTAAATCACAGGCTGTTGAATTTCTATACGGCCCCATTCTTCAACTGCCATGATGCAAAGCTTGTTACATTTCTCCCTCCAGTATTGTTCTCTTGGTCACATGGCCTAACAAGCTAAGCAGGATATATATATATATATATATATATATATAATACACACATCACATATATATAACACACACACACACACACACACATATATATATATATATATATATATATATATATATATATATATATATATATATATATATATATGCGTACATGTATAAAGGTAGTAATACACACACATCACACACACACACGGAGATGTCAAAACCAGTTTTTCAGAGCTTTTCTTTTCAGAGTGTTTTTACAGCAAGCACGAAGAGGGCATAAAGTGTACAGTGGTGTGCCTGTGGTCTGCCATTTTTTCTCTTCTGGATCACTTTTGTCAGGGGAGGTTGAGACAGAGAGATTGAGAGAGAGAGAAGAAAAAAATAGCAAAGAAAAGCAGGGACAGATAAAGAGAGTGAGAGAGAGAGAGCGAGAGAACAACCAAGAGAGTGATATTTTGAGAGTGTGAGAAGCTCTCAGGGAGGGCGAGGGATGGGAGAGTAATATTTTTCCCCCCTGTCGAAGCAGTTCGGCCCAGCCCGGCCCAGCTGTGTAACCTCACGTCGGCGTCGCTGTTGGCTCTACTAGTGCCAGCCTGTCAGACAAGCGCTGGCCTTACCCCCGCCGGCAGGAAATGTTGTTTTTGGAACGATGCCCCTCCCGTAACCCTCGGACCAACTGTGTCCAACAAGCCCCTCCACCCCACCCCCAGCCCCACGAGAACACACACACACACACACACACACACACACACACACACCGCAACCCCACCATTCCCCTTCGCCAACACAAACTCCCCAAACCCACAGACGCTTCATTGCTGACGGGCTCAAATTAATCGTGAAGGTCTTACACGGAGCAATTTATCAACGGCCACTCTAATTCGGCCGCCTGCGGTTCGGCAGGGGCCCCAGGAGTGCCCCCAGAAACATATGCCGCTCTGGAGGGGCCCGCTAGAATCGCTGACTGACCGGGAGAACATTCCGGAATGCTGCAGGGGGATCCTGACGGGATCCGGGGTGAGGCATTGGAGTCCCTCGCAGGAGTGCCGGTGGAAGGATGAATGAGAGGGGGGTGGGGGCGGTCATGATTGATGACAACCCAAACACGCTCCTGAAAAAAAGAAACCCTACCAAACACACACACACACACCACCTGCACATACCCCCCACTATGGTTGAGGTCATCAGCCATGTGAACACCCACACATATATAAGTGTCTGCTATACACATACTTACACACACCACACACATTCTTTCTTCTTTTCTCCCTCTTTCTCTCTTTTACTCACACACACAGACATGGACACACACATACACAAAATTCAAGCAATACATAGATAGTGTAAGCAATACATGTGCACACACAGGTCACATCATCATCCTGTAGCTATCAGCTGACAAGTGTCCTTGAATTGTAAACACTGCCACCCCAGATGACTTCAGGAGCATCCTCCCCAGAACACATAAATTAAGAGCCAACATCACGCCCCCGTTGTGTGTTCCTGAGTCAGAGGGGAGTCAGCAGGGGTCTGGTTAAGAAACCCTCCCAACTCTATGCTCTCTCTCGTTTCTCTCCTCCTACTCCTGTGTGCTGTGTTCCATAACCGCAGGCTCTGCTCCTCCAGCCCACAACCCACGTCAGAGGATGAGTGCTTGCAACCCGACCGACCGACCAGCTGGCTGGCCCAACCCAGCCACGCTTTAGCTGAGGCCTAGTGAAAGACATGAGCCGCTGGAGTTACGATGGGTGGTGTGCCGAATGTCTCTGTGCTCTCCTCTCTTTCCTCCCCTCCTCCCTCCATCTCTATACCTCTCTCTCCTTCTTCTCTCTCATCATATTTTTGGTGTCTCTAGCCATTTCTTTCCCTCTCTAATTCTGAAGCCTCAAATTGAGAGGGCAGCACCTCTACAGCCACACACCACCTAAAATAGCAACATTTAATGAAGTTGTCCATGATAATGGCGCTCCACACAGACGGAGGAATGGCAGAGGGCCCTGTGTGTGTGGCTACTCCAGGGCTTAGGTGTTGGGCGGGCGGCAGTCATTAAGGCAGGGTCGGGTCCCTGGGACTGAGCCCTCAAATGTCTTTGGCAAGACAGAGAGAGACACACAGGCTCAGGGCCTCCTCACCACCCTCACCACAACCTATTGGAATATTAAAATAAAATGCTGTGGTTGAAGGGCTTGTTGGAGAAGAGAGGGAGGGAACGAGTGACTTAGAGAGGAAAAGAGAGAGAGAGCAAGTGGGTATGTAAGAGATGGGAATGAAGAGAAAGTAGAGAGGAGAGAGTGAGATGGGGAGAAAGAGAAGAAGACAGAGAAAGAATGTGTGTGGGGAAAAGTGAGAGACAGATTATGTGTAATGGAGAGTGAGAGAATATGTGTGTATAGGAAAGAGAGTATAATGTGTAGGGGAGAGTGAGAGAGAGAGTATGTGTGTAGGGGAGAGAGAGAATGTGTGTAGGGGAGAGTGAGAGAGAGATTATGTTTAGGGGGGAAAGAGAGTATGTGTAGGGGAGAGTGAGAGAGTATGTGTGTAGAGGGGAGAGAGAGAGTATGTGTGTAGAGGGGAGAGAGAGAGTATGTGTGTAGGGGAGAATGAGAGAGAATGTGTGTAGGGGAGAGAGAGAGAGAGAGAGAGAGAGAGTATACAGTATAGGGCAAAGAGAGAGGGTGAGGGCTAGAAGAGAAGCGAGAGAGAAACACTGAGCAAGAGAATGTGTTAGAGACAGAAAGAGAGCAATAAAGAGAGAGATGTAGAAGCAGAGAGATGGGGTCGGTGGGTGGTAGAGAAGGAGAAAAATGAGGGGGAGGCCCAGACCACAGTCCCTGCTCTCTGGCTTCTGTGTGCTGACTTGAGCTAGCACTCTTCTGTGCTGTGGAAGCCTGGGGAAGACTCCTGGAGCTCCTACCTCACCGTGTGAGTTCCTCCTCATGAGTGGGCCACACCGCCTATTTGCCCTCTACCCAGGTGGCTTGGAAAAAAGCAAACACAGCACAGACAAAAATGTGTTTTTCCAAGCTCAAAACAGCCTGCACAAAATTGAGGGTTACCGCTAGGCTTAAAACGCTTGGTTGATGTGCAGGACAGCTTGACCAGCCAGTTAAACAAGCAGATATTTGTGGTCATTTTTCTTTCTCTTTTTTTGTTCTCTTTCGTTTTTGTTATTTCTTCCATGGGGGGAAAAATGGCCTCATTGTAAACAGTGACAGTGTCATGTCCAAGCAGAGATGGTGAGTAAGAAGGTCACCTGATGTCTTTTTCCCTCAGTGTCATGTTTGGACTACAGTCGAAGGAACTGCAACCATGCAACTATTTTTAGGAACCACTGACCACAATCTCCGTGCTTTGAGGTACACTGGAGAAATGACTGACTTTACATTTTTATCCTCTGCTCAGTGTGAACCAAAGGGGCTGCCGTAGTCAAGTGGTCTGGCTGCCTTTGGTCCAGGTGATTTGCTGTGGTGGATGGCACCATGCCTGATAAATCTTGGCTAAGAGGGTGGAGGTAAGGGGGTGCTGGTGGTAGGAAGGTGGAGGGTGGCGTGGCTGAGGTGGACCCTTGGTGGCATGGACCCTGGGCACCTGGCTGCCGTTTCCTGCAAACCCCTTACCACTTCCTGTGCAGGTGGAGTAAGACCAACCAATTCTGACCTCATCGCTTACTCCCCCGCCTAAAAGCAGCACATAAAACACTAAGTGCAGGGACAGCGGGAGAATGAAAGAGAAAAGGGTGGGGGGGTGGAAAGGCAAACAAGGAGAGGGAGAGAGAGGAGAGAGAGAGAAAAGTGGGGGAGTGAGAGATGGGTTGGAAAGGCAAACAGGGAGAGAGGGGAGGGCAGAGCAGGGAAAAAATGGCATATGGGGGGTGAGAGAGTGAGGGAGAAGGAAAGAGTAGAGGAGAAGAGGAATTTGAAAGAAAATGTCCCCAGAAGAAAAGGGTCACTCTGACTAAGGCGAAAAGGTTTTTCCACCATAAATTCTGTGCTGCCAGGAAGAGTTTATGTGCCGGGGCCAGAGGGCGGCGTGCGAGAGGACGGGGGAATGGGGGGTGAAGCCCAGGTGATTCTGGCCCAGCTGCACCTCCACTGCAAGAAACTGACAGAGAGACTGAGACAGAGAGGGGAGTTTGGGGGATGGGCTTACAGGGACCCCTCAAAGTGCCTCAGAGATGAGACAGCCCTGTCAGAGAGAAATGACCACACCGTGACATGACTACTGTTGTACACATCAGCACATTACACACATGCATACACATATGACCTCATAGATCAATAGATAGATAGATAGATAGATGCATGTAACATGTAAACATGTATGTAGAACTTCTATTTCACATTGATTTCCCAACTGCCATTTTCTTTACACATTCAAAGACAGACTAAATCGAAACTTACACTATACTGCCTGACACAGCTGCTGGAGGTAAATAAACGGAACTAGAGCCAACTACCTTGAGCTTACTAGTCTAATGGTTTTCCACCATCACGTACCCCTACAGAAAGTATAGACCTGCCCTACAAAGCAAAAGGGCAGTAACTACATATTTTGTCAGAACTGAGTTTAGACTGGAAATTGACTTTACAACACCTTCTTTGCTTGTGGCTAAATGTCTTGCTTCTTCATATTAAGACAGTACATAAAAGTATCATCACTATTACACCTATAATATGTTTGACTGGGCAGTATGACAACATTTAAGGCATTTTTTTCTCAGTTTCAATGTAACTTTGCCTTTGTTAGGCGATCGAGCTGAATCCGATTGGAAATGAATTGGGATCGTATCGAATTCATGTGCACAGGCTAAAGATCGTATAGGGATTGGATTCGCGAATCCAAATGCAACCCCTGGTTTAAGCCAATGTTAATCCACTTGCTGCTGCATTGTGCAAGGTATCAGATTGGATTCACCTACTGTTGATGTATCAACGAAACCAAAAACGCTGTTTGTTTGTTTATACAGACTTCCAAACAGCAGAATGCACAACATGTATGCAAAAGCTGCAAACCCCTCGTACACCATCTTTGTATGCCTCCAGATTTGTTTATTGTATTTATTTAGTAGGACTAGTTTACGTGGTAATATCAGGTGAAAGGAGGAGGTTATATAAATGCATTTGCACTGAGTGACTTGTAAGATTTTCTTTAGCCGCTGTTTTGGGATGTGGGATAACGGAATGAGACGTGAAAAGTTCAGTCTCTTCTATGCGTCGTCTGTATGCACTGTAGGCTTATGTGTGCAGTGCTGTAGTTTGCTGTTGCGTATTTTACCTGCGTAGCAGTCTTACTTATACTTGTGTTATGTCCAACATTGTAGTTATGTCGTTAGTCGCATTATGTCCGTAGCAGCTGGAGTTGTACAGTATGTCACAGAAGTGAGTACACCCCTGACATTTTTTTCCTTTTTTTATTATATCTTTCCATGGGAGAAGTCTAAAGATATAATATTTTTCTACAATGTAAAGTAGGCAGTGTACAGCTTATATAACAGTGCAAATTTGCTGTTCCCTCAAAATAACTCAACACACAACCATTAATGTCTAAACCACTGGCAACAAAAGTGAGTACACCCCTAAGTGAAAATGTCCAAATTGTGCCCAAAGTGTCAATATTTTGTGTGGCCACCATTATTTTCCAGCACTGCCTTAACTGTCTTGGGCATGGAGTTCACTAGAGCGTCACAAGTTGTCACTGGAATCCTCTTCCACTCCTACATGACGACATCACGAAGCTGACCTTGAGCTTGAGACCTTGAGCTCCTCCACCTTCCATTTGAGGATGCCCCACAGATGCTGAATTGGGTTTAGGTCTGGGGACATGTTAGGCCAGTCCATCACCTTCATCCTCACCCAGGGCGTGGTCATCTTGGAGGTGTGCTTGGGGTTGTTACCATGTTGAAATACCGCCCTGCGGCCCAGTTTCAAAGGGGGGCATCATGCTCTGCTTCAGTATGTCACAGTACATATTGGCATTCATGGTTCCCTTAATGAAGTGTAGGTCCACAGTGCCGGCAGCACTCATACAGCCCCAAACCATGACACTTCCTCCACCATGCTTGACTGTTAGCAGGACACAGTTGTCTTTATATGTTATTTTGAGGGAACAGCACATTTGCACTGTTATATAAGCTGTACACTGCCTACTTTACATTGTAGAAAAATATTATATCTTTAGACTTCTCCCATGGAAAGATATAATAAAAAAAGGAAAAAAATGTCAGGGGTGTACTCACTTCTGTGACATACTGTAAATCACGATACAGCCAGAGCGGCACAAGACAATTTGAAGGTTGTTTGACAGATATTGTTGCCATTTGGAGATCAGGCGGATAAGCGGTTCAAGAGTTATGGGTGGAACAGACAAACACACAGACAGACATTCCTTGCATTCAAATATAATAATAGATCGATAGATAGAAGTAGTTCTAACACAACTTGTTATCTACAGCGCCACCCACCTATTGTAGCGGAAACGGCCAGGTCTCTCCATTACCTGATTACATGAACTCCATGTGCACTTGGATTTTGGGACAGACCACCCATTGGGTAGCAACATCCAATCCAATCCAATCCGATCCCACCATGTGCACGTACTGAATGAAATCAACATTTTAAATTCAGACCGATATACTGTATACCTACCGATCCAGAAGAAAGCAAACAAATTCATTGTCTCTTTTGATCCCTTTTTGCCTTCATCAGGTCTTTCCAGTGGCGGTTCTATAGTGTTTTACGCCCCGGGCGAGACCACCTCTCAGCACCCCACTTCTGTGCATGGCACTTCTCAGCAAGCAAGGGTGCCTGCAGTTCACTTAGGGGCCGCCAATGTGCTGATTGCAGCGATATGACACACTGAGCTTTTTATTTATTTATTTATTTTTCTCCCCAAGTGCTTGTGGCGCCCCCCACGAAATGGCGCCCCGGGCGGCTGCCTTGTTCGCCCGTGCCTAAAACCGCTACTGGGTCTTTCCTTATTTGAAAAGCGACTCCAGTGTTTGCTGTTTTTTTTTTCTTGTTCTTTACTTTTCATGGCCGAAGAATAAGACTCCTGCTCCTGAAATTTGGATTTTGCATAGCCTATGTGTCGTCCTCCACGTTTCCTTCTTCAAACTTGCCAAGGCCAAGAAGCGACAAAACCCATTAGTAAGTGCTGTGAGTTTATCATGTCACAGTGAAAACGCAAAATTCTGCAACTTGTCCCTGATTCAAGATGGCGCATGAATATGGAGCACTGACCCCAGTTCATGCATGTATAGATGTGCATTTGTAAGGAACTGTCAACATAATGTCACTGCGGGAACAGCTGCAGTCTACATCCAAACATCTTCATCAATTAAACTACAGAAATAATTTTATCAATAATTAGTAGTTCAGTAGCATTTTAATACACTTTATTATTTTTTTTATATAACTGAACTATGGCTATAGATTAACTGACTTGCAAAGCAAGCCTCTTTGCTTCTTGTTCTTCAATTCTTTTTATTATCTTCAATATTTTTCGGCTTTTCTTTATTTTATAATTACAAAGAAAATTCTATTTTCTAATGTTATGTTACTAGCTGCCTACTATTATCTCGTATAAAATACAAGTTGATTACAGTTTTCTATGTTTTTTATGTGCTTACACGCTAAAATCTAAAATATTCCACAATTAATGAAACCCAATACTCAAATAACAAAACATCAGCACAGGTAGGCACCACTCTAAGCACATTTTCAGCTTCACACTTTTTGCAAAACACTAGCCTACACACAGTGATTTGCAAAACATTAGGCACACTTACAAGCCTTAGGCCTACACACATGCTTCTATTGTCATGTCACCTTTTTTCCATTGCAAAACACTAGCGATCAATTGACCGCACACTTGCAACCAACTGGTTAAATACAATTGTCATGTGCCAAAACACTAAGGGGTGAAATGCAAAACACAGTAATCATACTTAAACACTGTAAAATAGAAAAAAAGGGGCGTTACTTTGACTTGAATATGAATGACCCGGCCCTTTCCGCTACGCTAGGTGGGGGCGCTGTAGTCAACTTCTATCTTTCTATTATTATCTTTTAATGCAAGGAACGTCTGTTCCACGCATAACTCTTGAACCACTCATCCGCTTGATCTCAAATTTGGAGGGCGTCATCATAATGTTACCAGTGTGTGCAGTGCCACGTTTCGTGTTGTTTGGGCGAAAAATGCCAAAGATATCGGTCAAACCGTGCCGACCCAGCCATGAGGACCCAGGCTGATAAGATTTACAACGCTAGCTGCTACAATGTTGGACATAACGCGACTAACGACACAGAACTACAATAATGGACATAACACGAGTAAACATTTGCCCACAACAAAGCTGCTACGCAACAGCAAACTACATAAACACTATATGCCTACAGTGCATACAGACGACACGTAAAGGAGACTGAACTTTTCACCTCTCATTCTGGTTATTCCACATCGCAAAACAGTGGCTAAAGAAAATCTTACAAGTCAGCCAGTGCAAAGGTATTTACATAGCCTCCTCCTTTCACCTGATATTACAGTTTTTTTTTTTTACAGTTGCTTAAACTGAATTTTAAAAACTGGGCCCATGTTGACAAAACACTACACACAGTTAATGCAACCATACACCCAATTAACAGAACACCCCAGCTCTATTGCAAAATGCTATTCTTTTGTCAAAATTGTACACATATTTATAAAAATGCAATTGTGGCACCAAATTGCACACACATGAGTCACATCATATGTTTGTACTGGAATAAGTTAGACACAGTGGTAATTAATGCAAAATACTTGTAACATTTGCTCTTTCTTGTAAATTACACAGACAAAGTAAAATATAGTAAATTCACCTAATGACACCAATTCACAAATTCAACACTACATGACAGCAATTCTGCAGACCAATGAAAATGTTTATTTTTTTATCCTGTAACTAGACTCAACTCAGCCAATAGTTGCAGTTTGACAACAAAGTATATACTGAACAAAACAATACACAACAGTATCTTTAACCATGTTGAAGGTACCCTGTTGGGGTAACTTTTTTTCCCTCCCCTTCACTAAAACTGTGGTAAAGTTCAAAATACATACCGAGACCACTACACACAGTTACGTAACACATGACAAATGCTGTTCACTAAATATATTTCAATATATATTTTTTTACTTTTATGTAATCCAAAATCAGTCAATATGCTGAAGTGTTTGCTTGTTGCATGGTTGCATATTGAAAACCATATTTTCAAAGAACCATATTCACAGCAAACATAGTAAAACACAGTGTTGTTGGAGACAAAAAGTTACTCTAAGTATCATGTCTGGCTAATTTGGTGGCAAGTCTCAACATAGCGTTTTCAAGGTAGTCAACCAATGTCATTCCAATGTGATCAATTTAGTCCTTGTCTTTTCTGTCTGCTCTCCTCCCATTGTACGTTGCAGTGATAGTATTTACCTCTTCCTCTTGTTACATGTCATCTCACTCTAATCTTTACTGTCCCTCTTTCTTTTCCTCTTGCTACAACACTGCCTTGCATTCATATTCAAGTCAAAGTTACGCCCCTGTTTTCTATTTTACAGTGTTTAAGTATGATTACTGTGTTTTGCATTTTATCCCTTAGTGTTTTGGCACATGACAATTGTGTTTAACCAGTTAGTGGCAAGTGTGTGGTCATTTGGTAGCTGGTGTTTTGAAATGGACAAAAGGTGACATTACAAAAGCATCATGTGTGTAATGCATGTAAATGTGTGTAATGTTTTGTAAATTGCTGCGTGTAGTGTTTTGCAAAAAGTGTGAAGCTGAAAATGTGCTTAGAGTGGTGCCTACCTGAGCCGATGTTTTGGTATTTGAGTATTGGGTTTCATTAATTGTGGAAAACTTTAGATTTTAGCGTGTAAGCAAACATAAAAAACTGTATTACCCACTTAAACAATAAGGTGGTCTAAACAAAAACGTAATACTCTGGCACATCTTCTATGGGCACTGTTCCTACTAAATAAAGACGATAAACAAACTTTCTGGCGGCATACAAAGATGGTGTTCCAGGAGTTTGACGCACTCGCATACGTGTTGTGCTGTGTTAGGAAGTCCGTATGAAGGAACAAACTGCGTTTTTTATTTCGTTGATACATGCGCAATACCCGAAACCAATCCGATCCCCGTACACATGGCAGTCCAAGTGGTTTGGAACCAGCCCAGGCATGGCGTTCCAAGTGGTTTCGGAAAACCAATATCAAACCAATCGTATCCCCGTTCACATGAAGCCGGTACGATCCCAAACCAGTTCCAATCGGTTTCGACTTGTCCATGTGAACGCACTCATTGTAAGGCAGTGTTGTAGCAAGAGGAAGAGAAAGAGGGACAGTAAAGATTAGAGTGAGATGACATGTAACAAGAGGAAGAGGTAAATACTATCACTGTAAGGTACATTGGGAGGAGGGCAGACAGAAAAGACAAGGACTAAATTGATCATATTGGAATGACATTGGTTGACTACCTTGAAAACGCTACGTTGAGACTTGCCACCAAATTAGCCAGAGATGATACTTGGAGTAATTTTTTGTCTCCAACAACACTTTACTGTGTTTTACCATGTTTGCTGTGAATATGGTTCTTTTGAGAAATGGTTTTCAATATGCAACCATGCAACAAGCAAACACTTCAGAATATTGACTGTTTTTGCATTACATAAAAGTAAAAAAAATCTTGATATATATTTGGTGAACAGTATTTGTCATACGTTGTGTTTCATGAATGCATTTATGTCATTTATCAATATGTCTGAAAAAATGAAACCCAGATCATGTCATTAGAAAAGTCACGAAGTGTTTAGGATTGATTACCACAGTGTGTAACTCACTGAAACACAAATATATCATATGAATCATGTGTGTATGATTTGGCAACAAAATCACATTTTTATAAATAAGTGCATAGTTTTGTAAACAGAATATCATTTTGCAATAGGGCAGGGGTGTTCTGTTAATTGGGTGTATGGTTGCCTTAACTGTGTGTAGTGTTTTGAAAAAACGGGAACAGTTTGTAAAATTAAACTTAAACAATTGTAAAAAACTGTAATACAATAAAGAGCTGTTAACACTTGTGGAACAATATGCTGTAGCCTAACCATCCCTACCAATTCAATACTGAAATATTCTTTTACCAATTATAGTTTATTAGCTCTGTCCAACCATTTTTTAACAAATTATCAAGTGTAAACAATAAACAAGAAACAAATAAAAAAAATGTATTTTTTTGCTATTTATTTGTGTTTTTGTTAATACAATAAGGTACTGAACCATTACTGAAAATCTCCCTTTATGCAGACCAGAGTCCAGAATTATGACACGTGTGGAATTGAACCAATAAATTGGTCATTACATCCTTTGGAATTTTTTTAAATTATGTGTTACTATCCGCAACTGTTAGTGAAAATTTCAAGCCTAATAGTGTAAGTTGTTACTGCTTGAGTTTTGAGAAAATGAGCTTTATTTCAGGTAATGCAGCCACTTACTATTTAGTTAGCAAGCTAACGCTAGCAAACTAGGCTAACATAACATTTTAAATTGAGAATAATACTTCTGATATTAGCTTAGGTGAACAAAGGAATATATAGCTATAGGGGTACAGCAATGTATTACATTTAAGGTAGGTTCAATAACTGTTATCTTTTAGCACATAGGTGTTGTTGCCATAGTTACCATTCACTTGAACTAGATTTACCACATGGCGGTACATGGTTTTACTGGCGCATGGTATTGAATTTTGGAATATTAAATACAAATGCTAATAGGCTGGAATGGACAAGTGTAGTAAAATGTTTGATGGGTCTCATATTGACAAATCCCAGTTATAAATAGTTGTGCTGTGTAAGTCTAACTGGTGGACTTTTGTGGAAAGTTGGAAATTGTGGTGAGAGCCACCAGTGCTACTGCATTCTATATCGATACTTGCCCCATCAAGCAGGTGTGGATGTTGTTTGTGATCCAAATTTATGAAGTTACTTTATTCCCGACAATAATAAAACTGTAACAGTGTAACAGATGACATGCATTGATACAATTCATACAGGCCAGCACATCGTACTTGACTGATTACATTGCACATAAAAGTCGCACTGGCAATACAGGAACATGGAGAAGCAAACATGCAGAGAGAGAGAGAGAGAGAGAGAGAGAGAGAAAGACAGGGAAATGAAGAAAAGAGAGAGATGGAGTAAAGGAGAGAAGGGGGTATGGAATGAGGGAGAGAGAAATATAAAGACACAGGGAGAGAGAGAGGTAGGGAGGAAGGACAACGAAAGGGTGTGTGGGAGTGGTGGGGGAGGGGGTACTCCAGACTCTTGCCAGTTTGTTTTTTTGGAGCACAGTTCATTGCATGTGATGTGTTATGGCGGGCTCTTTATGGCCATATGAGCAACAGCACAAATATACAAATATAACCCCGTGACCTCAGAGCTCCAGCGTGCAGATGAGTCCTGTCTGCTGAGCTTCACAAACACTTCAGCAGAGGCTCGCAGGCCTCCCAGCCTCCATCTCCCTCCTCCCTTCAGAGCACAGGCTGCAAAGGCAATCAGGTCTCCAGCAACAGTAGCACAACATGATGTGGGACTGTGCACAAACATGCACAGAGACAGATGCACATACACCCACACACACACACACACACACAAACACACAAAAATATACACACAATATATGCCTGACAAAATTTAAGAAGTAATACATTCAGATATACATAAGCATGCGTGCCTTCCTGGAACATTTTAGCAAAACACCTATAGGCAAATGAGGATTCCTCACACTTTAGGCATGTCTCTCAGATACAGAGACAGACAGACAGACACACACACACACACATGCATATTATGCAGATTATCATCAAGCAGTTGTGGAACAGCAGAGGGATTGGATGCTTAGGTGGGTGTTTGGGCTGTAGACAGTGATGAGGTATGTAGGGTCAGTTAACGGGAGCACAGGGTGAGATCTGGTGGCGCTATTACCCCATCACCCACACACCCACACGCATTGAAAGCACTCTGCACCTGCAGCGTGTGCTCATCTGGTCCTCTCATTACGGGTGCTATGAGGTCACCTCATGTCCCGCAGCAATATGGACTTGTCCTCCCTTACCGAAGCCTCCTTTACATAAATATTCAAACCCAAAGACATTTAAAAGCGCCATTATTTCTTGTAATGGTGTGACCAGAGTTTGACACAAACGCCGAAACACCCGTTTTGCCTCATGGAGTCACGTTCTTGGGAGTGGAGTTCAACACTGGGGCTGAAATTGAATATAGTTTTTTGGGGGGGTGCCACACACTGTGCAAGGCAAACGTTAGTCAGCGTGCCTGAAAGGCTGCAAATGTCCCGTTTAACAGTGGTGGAGCGGGGCCTTGTGTGTGCGGGTGTATGTAACACCCAGATGTGGTATATCTGTCACTGTGGTCGTGGGCGACCAGCTCACTCTGGACCAGACTCATGTCTGCCCTTCCCCCTGTTCTCTTCCAACTCTAACCCTGGCTATTTCTCCCTCCCGCTTTCTCTCTCACACTTCCTCTTGCTCTTTCCCTCCATCACCCCTTCCCCTATCTGTCTTTCCATCTGTCACTCTCTCACTCATTCTCTCATCCTCATCTCCTTCTCTCTCTTTTTCTCTCTCTCGCTCTCCCTTTCTCTCACACACAGACTGAGAGTGTAGCGAGCTGGGTGTGTTGACATTATTTTAATACAATCACATTGAGTTAACCTCTCGCCTGTTGCTAATCCATTCTGGAGTGTATATTTTCATTGGGGAGGAAGCGCCATGTTGATGGCCTAGTTTGAAGGGGGGAGGGTTGTGCGTATCTGTGCGTTGGAAGGGGAGTTTGAAGTGTGTGTGTGGTGTGGTGGTAGACGGGGGTATGTGTGTGAAAGTATTAGTCTTATACGTGCGCGTGCATTTATGCGTGGAAAAAGAATGTTGACATGCAGGTGGGAAAGCTGGTTGCGTGTGTGTGCACACCCCCGTGTATGTGTTAGGGCAGGGGTTAGATTTCAGGGATGTCAGTGCAGTACCTCTCTCCCTAGACACTGCCACCCATATAAAGACCTGTTAACTGAGATAATTCTCCTCTAACTCCACCTGACAGCTAACACACACACACAGACACACACACACACACACACACATTAATTCACACCCACACCTCTGCTTAATAAAGGAAGAGTCCGGGGGGGCATTTTAGAGCAACAGAGTGATTGGAGCTCAGCCCTAAACTCTCTTCACACCTTCCTAAGGAACATGTGTTGTGTCTTTTTGTCTGAAGCAGCCGCTCGAAATTGTTCCAGGAACCACTTGATTGGAGAGGGAGAACGTGTCAGGGAGGTTGAGTGAAACAAAACATGTATGTGTGAAAAGGCCTAATGAAGTCTTTGTTTGTGCAGAAAAATAATGTTGAGCAGTGCTAGTACTGAAATCACACACACATTGTAATTATAATGTCAGTAACATTTTACACACGGCTCTTAAATTCCAGTAAGCATTTCACTCTCGGGATAATATGGCCTTGCTCTGGCTTTGTTCCAATATAGCCTGCAGTTGGTTGCTAGCTAGAGTGTTATACACATACACTAACAATGGCTGGATTTGCAATTATACTGTCCACTTAATGGCATTTAAAGAGCTCTCACAGCAGCACTGGATCACTCAAGCACAAATATCAATGTAAGTCGTTCTAACATTCTCATTCATCTGACACCCGGACAAAGACTACCCCCCAGGGCCAAGCCTCTCATCACCTCACACCGATCTGGAGCTAAGGTTGCTGAGGGAGTGGGTGATGGACAAAGCAGTGAGAGGTATGTCAACAGTGGCATGCCAACACACACAAACACACTCACAAGTATGTGCAAAAACACACATACATGCACACACACACACACGCACACACACACACACACACACACACACACGAGGTACATCCATTAACATATAGATAGCACATATGTCCAGACACACAGACATACTCTTCCCACCTTTTCTCCCTCTTGAAGTACACACATATTCATTAATCAAACCACAGCTTTTCTTTGCATGGTTGAGTTCTCTATGTTCTGTCTTGAAACACTTCAGTTATGAGTCCACAAGGAAAAGCAGAGGGGGGGGGGGGGGGGGGGGGGGGGGGGGGGGGGCTGAGTGGGTTGGGTGAGTTTGAAAATGCACAAGAACATGACTAGGTTGGGTAAGTGACTGAATAAGTGAGTGACTACTCTCATGCAGAGAGAGAGAGAGAGAGAGAGAGAGAAAGTGAGCAAGTGAGCGAGTGAGAGGGAGACACAGACAGAGGGAGAGTGTTTATGTATGTATTATTGCTTTATCCGCAGAGGATCCTCTAAAAACCTGTGCGGTGGTGGTGTAGCCAGCCGGTCGGTCAGTGCTGTAAGCTGAGTGAGTGGGCTCTGAGGGGACAGCCCTGAGTGTTTGTGTTCCCCCACTAAATCATCTCTAATGAATTAAAGGCCAAAACGACCCCGTGGCCCTACATATATCACCCAGAGTTAAGCTGGAGGAGCCACGGGAGCCCCAGAGAGCACAGGAATGCTTCTGTTCCTTCCCTGTGTGTGTGTGTGTGTGTGCCTGTGTGTGTTATGTGAGTGTGTGTGTGTGAGTGTATATGATGTGTGTGCGTGCAGAGAAGACATACTCAGCTCTTTCCCTCCCCAACTTGCCATCTCTGTTGATAGATGCAGTGTCAATGTACACACAAACACACACACACACACTTAAACGTGTGCTCACAAAGTATCTGGAGAGAGGGACAACAATGCATGTATTACCAGCATTTATGGTTTCATCTATATATTATTTGTGTGTGTGTATGTGTGTGTGTGTGTGTGTGTGTGTGATTCCTCTACAAGGCACCAGAATTTTTGCTTTTATAGCAACCACAACCATCCCCTATAAAAGAGCTCTTGAAAGCTGAGTCTGAATGATTAATATTTCTTATTGTGCATGTCTATGGTTATTCATTACACACAATTCTATATTTACATCTACCTTTGTCAGTGCTGTCAACGGCACTGATGTCAAGTCCCCTGAAAAAAAGCATGAAATCAGTTCTGCTCACACATAAATGCTTAACAAGATGATGCATGTGGATTTACCATTTGCAACCTTTTTGATTACGTCGTGACTATTTTTAGCTTTTTTTTGGCTGTGTGCACCCTAAACAAACACCTTTATGTGAAAACGACAAACGCTGGACATTGGCACTTGGAGCTCTTGAGACAATTAAGCGTTGTCTAGACGTCTTTAAGGCTGGCAAATTCCAGCAGATTAGAAAGGCCAATTAATCTGGCAGACTTGGCTGCCGTACAGGGGCCTAGGAGAGCACATTAAAAAGCTGTGGTTGGGCTCACAAGGACAAAAACATCAACATTAAAAGCACATTCAAAAAGAGGGAAAGATCAACAAACTTAGCCTAAAGACAGACAGGGGAAGAAGACAGAAAGAGAGAGTAAAAGAGAGAGAGAGTAAGTGAGAGAGGGAGAGAGAGGGGGAGCAGTGAAAGAGAGAGAGGTAAGGAGAGAGACACCATTTGTGAATCAACTCAAGAAAACAAATAAAAAGAGGCAGTGCCCCTCCTTTTTGTCTTAAAAGTCAAGGTATTTATTTTTGTTCTATGCTGTGGGTTTGTATTGTGTGATTTGATTGTTGGTTCTAATGGTGTAATGTTGTCACAGACCCATGACTTTAGACCTGACAGAGAATGGAACAGACACAGGTAGTATCACTCAGTCATACACCAAAACATATGCACAGCGAGACAGAGAAAGAGGAAATTAATGATAACTCTCGCACAGGCATACATACTCAATGACACACACACAGACATACAGCCACACACACACTAGCCCTTTGCATACCCACAGAAAGGAGTGTAACAATGTATATGTTTTTTTGTGTATACATTGTGTATATGCACAATGTATGTCTTTCTAGGTTTTGTTTTTTTGTGAGTGGCAATATAGTCTGTTTCAACTGAACTGGGAGCGAGAGAGAGAGAGAGAGAGAGAGAAACATTATTATTTAGACTATGCCATGGAAACACAACAAAACTGTTTGCTTGGTTGGTACACAGAAAAAAGATGAACGTGATCAAGATCTGGGGGGAAAGACCATCCATCTGATAATTCACTACTCTCAGCAATCTTGTAGTCCTGGAAAGCCTTCATCAGGATCAGCACATTACACTGCTGTGCTGTTTCAGAGAGCAGCTTTGTACTGGCAATTGTGAGCATAAAATACATACAGTTCTTACAACATAAGAAGTGTTTAACCAGCATGATGCAATGGGAGGAAACAAAAAGTAAACACCCCAAAGGACATTACTCAAAAACTTTAAAACTATCTGTGTGTAGACAGTTTCTCAAGTCAGATATTGTAAATCCCATTAAAAAATAAGCAATATGACCTGGTGCTATGTGTAATCCTGACCATTTGATCATTTTCTCTCAGACTAAATCACTAATATAGATCAGAAACTGCAACTGCAGTTTGGGTACAGTCTGGTACAGGTGTACAGCTTAGAAGTAAGAAGTCCTTTGCAGGATGTGTCTGTGTGAGATGTGTCTGTGGACAGACTGACGTGCGCGCACACACACACACCTCCATGAAGTACCTTAATGCCCTCTTGTAAATGGGCCACAACACTCAGAAAATCTACTCATCTATCTCATTGTAGAGCTTCCTGCAAAACAGTGAAAGAAATATAAAATAGCCACATTTCTGTTGTGAATTCCCACATAGCCTCAGAGGAGCTATGACCAGAACAAAAGATGGTATCCTGACCGAAATCCAGAGGTTATGGGGATTCACTGGTGAAAAAAAGTAACAATAAACACACAATTCATTGTGTCAAAGTAATGGTCGAGTATAATATTTGAGTGCCAACAAAGCGCAAAACAGATTCTTTATTTTGGACAAATACATACCAGAGGATTTCAAAGTGTTTTGAAGAAATGTAAGTCAAAAACCAGAGGTGCCAACAGCTCAATAAATTTCCCAGAAATGCCTTTGAAAATACTATAAAAAGATTTCATGGATGTCAATAACCCACTGGAGCGCCCTTTGATATGATTCAATCCCACCATTTAAGCCAAGATACAGGGCTGCGCTTTGAAGGCAAAGAAATACAGGTCAGGCTGCTAGAACACTTAAGGTTTTCCCCCTTTTTTATGACTTTCCAGCATTTGGGAGCTTGGGGAAGGCAAGGCAGAAATGCTTACCAAATCACTAATTGGGCAGGCATTGTAAGAGGTAGGGGGTAAGAGGTGGGGGCAGGTTTGAAGGAGGTGCGAAGAGGGCTGGGGGGTCTGGAGAAGAGGGGGTGGGATGGGGTGGGGGGTGTGTCAGCAAGTTTTTTGG
The DNA here is from genome assembly GCA_030347295.1 of Setipinna tenuifilis. Lineage (NCBI taxonomy): Eukaryota > Metazoa > Chordata > Actinopteri > Clupeiformes > Engraulidae > Setipinna > Setipinna tenuifilis. The sequence goes on along the minus strand of CM059283.1, from coordinate 27,450,471 downwards.
GGCCGGACCCACACGTCAGGAGCGACGCCCGTTTCCCATAAATCCTCGGTCCTTTCATGTGTGCGGTTCAAAGCCCCCGTCCGGTCTGGAAAGTTTGACACAGGATATGTGGGAGAGCCAGGCCCAATTAGCGCATTCATCCCTGCGGCGAACTGGGAGACCGCGGACGCTACGTGTGAACCCATCCAGAGCGGCGGGGAGGAAGGACGAGGCTGCCAAACAAGCTCCTCTCCCTCCATTCAGTCTTCTCTCATACCCACCATGAGCCTTAGTACTAACACATCATCCTGCTCTCAAAAACCGTTTAGCTGTGCTGTCTTAATAGCTTGCTTTTTTGTTCACACTACAAAATGCTTTTTATAAGACCTGAAAATTTGCATTGTATGCTATTTCTCTTTCTTACTGATTTCATCTATCCAGTGCATGCTTACATTACACTTTCTTATTGCACACATATTGTGATTCTATTTGTACACTTAGAAGTAGCAAATAGAATCACATCAGCATCCACAGTTGAAAAACACAGCTACCTTTTGTAGTCTAATTTACCCTGTGCAGTTGTTCCTCCAGCCCCTTGCATTCCGTTTTGTTTTTTCCTAAATGATTACACAGCCCATGTTCTCCATGTTCTCTCAGACCTTTGCACACTTAACCCCCTGCTATCGCCACCCAACCACCCTACCCCTTCCCACCCCACACACACACCAACCCCCACCCCATTGTCTTTTTGAGTAACTTTGACTGAGCCGATCTCCTCTCTATCGTCTCCCTCTATATCTGGAGGAGTGCCTCATCGCTCCTGTCTGTCTGTGCGCCTCCCCTGTTTCTCCATCCTGGGCTGCTGAGTTGTGTGACCAGTGTGTTCAGATGATGTGTGATGGGCATAAATAACTGCTGCAGGTCTGACAGGTGAAGCCAAGCCCTGGAATGCCGACAGGGAGGAGTTGGGTGGTATAAATTGTGCTTGTGTGAGAGAGCACCTAAACAAGGAGGAAAGGAGAAGGGGCATGACAGCCACTGTGTGTGATGGAAAGAGATAGGGATAGAAAGAAAAAAAGAGACAGAAAGAGAGAGAGACAGAGAGCACCTGAACAGAGAGGAGAGTAAGGGGAAAGCAGGTAAACTTTGAGTTTGTGTAGATATGCTGTGTGTGACTAAGTTATTTAGAGAGGTGTGATGGTGTGATAGAAGCAAAATTGAATGTTGACATTGTAAATCTGAGGACAATGTTTAATTGTGCAGAACCTGCTGGATCTGGCCAGGTGTAATCATAGTGACTGCTACTGCCTTCCTTTGAAGCCTGGAGATGACCTGGACATGACTCTTGAAACTGACTGCCATCATCATAGGGTCGTGAAAAGGAAACAAGGTTTCTTTTCTTTTAGCACGTCTGGCTATTTGGTAGAATTTAAAGTTTGTCTTGGGTTCAAAATAAAAAGATCAGCTCTTCCAAGAGGGATGAAAGAGAGGGGAAGACTTACTTGTGTTACCGTTTTTGTCCATCACTAAACTTGTGTATATTTAAGAGGGCTGTGTGAGTGAATATGTGAATAAATAAATGTGAGTGAGAGAGATGTGTGAAAGGCATAAAAACACAAAAGAGAGTTTGTGGGAACGAAGTAATCAGGGAGAGCAAAGCATGGGGTTGCAGCAACAGATCTCATGGTAAGCTGGGTTTACCCTGTAGCCTCCCCAGCCTTACTGTGGAGCTGAGCCGGCACACAATCCAGTTTCAATCACGTACCTGACCCCTCTCTCTCTCACTGTTTGTCCCACTCCAGCCATCAATCTCCATCACTAAACATCAAAGACACTTCGTTAAACAACCCGGCGATGTCACTTCCTCCCTGCCCCTCGGCCCCCGTCCAGTCTGCTGACTAACATCGTAGACGACAGGCGGCCGTGTAATGCAAGATGGCCGCCGTCCAAGAAGCGGAATGGGCGCCCTCGGCACACTTCCCCCATCAACACTGGAGAAGCGCGGGGGCCTCCCCCTCGGGGTGTTAGTCAGGCACCGGTATCCACAACAGGGCCGTTGCCAGGGGAGACAGAGCGGGGATGAGTGATCTCCCAGGGATCCCTGAAGTGGCGAGTAATGTGCTGTTTGGTGGTTGTAAAGCCTGGCGGCCGCCAACCCACAGTCGTGCCATGGGATAGAGCCAGAGACAGAGAGAGTGACGGTGAGGGGGGGCAGGGGGGTGAGGGACTGGATGAGCCCGGTTGGTGAGTCAGTGCTTCCATCAGGTGAGGGGCAGGGATGATAAAACAGGGTAGCCTAGGGTCTGACTGAAGTTATGCAACCGTGTGTGTGTGTGCGTGCATGCGTGCGTGTGTGTGTGTGTGTGTGGTTTGAGGAGAATGCTGGTTTTCAAAGGTGAATAGGTTACTTTTTGAGTTCCTGTAAATTACATTTGCGGATGACTGGATGTATTACAGTTACTGGTAGTCGGTGTGTTTAAGAGATTTTTAAAAAAATCTGGTTGACAACTTCACATTCCTCTTTGGCGACACTGCCGTGTGAGTATAGTGTGAGCCAGTGGGTTGAGATTTTCTGTTATACACACTGCATGACTCACTCCAGGATACGAACAGTCATAAAAACACAACAATCTCCTCCTCCCTAGCAATTAGCAAGGGTCACTGGTGTGATAAGTACATGCCAGCTCCCAGCCAGGTCCATTTGAGCTTTGGTGATAACATACTGCTCAGTCATGCCAACTTCTGGAAGCTAGAGTGTCTTAGGATGTGAGTGAAAGGATGTAAAAAGGGTTTTGTGAAACTGAAATTGAAACGGAGGAATGACTTCTGTATTGCATGACGTCAGAGTCAGAAACAACCCCCCAAACTGGCCCACAATCAAAATGAAAGCACCCCAGTCTCTGACCACAGAAACTGGAGCAGACCTGAAACATGCAGGTTCAGTGCATTGTAAGGAATACAACTCTGCTTCATTGGCCATGCATTGCATGTATGTTTATTATTCAGCCTTTTGACCCTGTGTGAAAGAGCATATTGGCTACTATTTTGTTTTACTAGGAGTGGTTGACACAAAATTGGGAGTATGCCTTAGCTGCAGACAGTGTCACTCTGCTGGTATCACAGCCAAGTTATACAAAGTCTCAGGCATTAGTAGATATTTTTTTAAGGGAGTAAGGGTCTCCTTTGGCAGCTGTCTGCATGGACCTGTGCGTCAGTGAGACACGCTCGTCGTGATTTATGTCGTCCCCACTCCCACCCCTCAAACTGCATAAATCACCTCTAGAGCGCGCGGACCCCTTATCAGAGCACGAGGCCCAATAAAAACGCCAACATGTCAGAAGGCTCGCTTGCCAAAATCCCACTGCACTCAGGTAGTGGAAAAACAAAGTGAGAACTATTCAAAATATGAGTGCTCCTGGCAACAATCCTACCAAACCAAGGAAAGCTTCCCAGAAAGCTTTTGAGTCTGCAGGGAGGTGAACGCCAAGGTTATTTACAGCAAAGAAAAAAATATCAAAAGATAGACAAGAAAATGGCACATTATAAAAGAGTAACGGCGCATACATCTGCCTCTGAGCAACCTGTGTAGTCTATGATACAGAGCTGAAGAGCATCCAAGCACCACTCGTCAAACAATAGGAGTGAATACTTGGCCCTGTCAAGGCGTCGATCTTTTTGAATGATGAATCAACAGGGGAACAGTTGTATGCGCTAGAAGAGTTGGCGAAAGACTTGGATGCGATGAGGGACCTGAAATTTATGTCCTGTATGCCGTAGATTTATTAGATGAGTCATCAACACGCCGGCGCCGCGGTATAAATGTGGGGTTCCCACGTAAAATGTCCTGTCAACAAATCTAATCTGTTTCGTTTGCTGCAGTTTTTTATTTTATTATTTTATTTTAGAAGGGCAACCCTCTATGATGGTGGAAAAATACAATTTTAACACATTTTGCAAATGTAATTAAACAAATTAGTGGAAAAATCACTAAGAATTCTGAGGTCAACTTGGGGGAAATATTAGCCGTCTATTAATCCAGTTACCACAATAAATTAGTAGCCCGTCTCCCGCTCCTGCATTTCAAAGCAAGTCTTCGGCCGGAGCTTGCTTTGTAGCTGTGGGAACATCTCCACAGAGGTCACTGTGGGGATCTCAAACCGAACACCTGCCAATAGTCTGTTTTCCTGGGATTTTTTTTCTGGAGGGGAGTCAGAACATTTTTGAGGTTTGGAATAGTTATACATGTTTCCTGTCCATGTAAAAATAGAAACGTTATACCTTTAACATTAACTGCTGGCACTGGAAGAACGGGGTTGGAAAGAAGCTGGTGGGGGAAACCCTATGTAAAACCATGTGCAAAACATACAAATGTTTTGTAAAAATCATAAACACAAATCACTTTTTTGTGTTTATGCAGCAGCAGGTGAGTGACTACATATTAGTAACTATATTATCCACTTCACAGTCTGCCTTAATTCAGTCGTGTATATTACAACGCTGTAGTAGACTTTAATTAGCTGTCTGTGTTTACTCTGTCAGGAGGTGGGTTACGTGCTTGTGGCTGCAAGGAGCTATTATCTTGGCAGAAGTCTGCAAATAGTCTGCAAGTAGTCATTTAAAACAAAACACTACACTGCCACCTATTGGTAAATACTTAGAATTACATTAAAAGTAAACACAAAAATACTTTATTATTTATCAATGAATCAATACATTTGAGGCACTTCTTACACTAGAAGGAACATAATCTAAATTTCATTATATTGTGACTGTTGGCAATTGTGTGTCCATTAATACATATTTCACTTGTTCTTTTTCTTTTTTGCTACTGGTTTTTCTGAATCAACAGGGAAACCTGTACAATTTGTTTCATCAGACCCCTTCCTTTTTCTGTTGCTTTTGTCACTAAGATAACCACTGGAATCACTGCCAGGGAGGTCTGTGGGAGTCACAGCCTCAGCCCCTTCCATTTCCTGGTGCTTGTCTTTTTTCTTCTTCTTCTTTTTCTTCTCAACATGTCCATTTGAGTTCAGGTCACCATCTGTTCTAGAAAGTTCCATATTAACACTGACCTGACTGTGTTCCACAGAGTCATCAACTGTCTCTTTGTCTTTGCTTTTATCTTTCTTCTTCTTTTTCTTTTTCGGTTGTATGCCATCAACCCCATCCAATGTGGCCTCTAGAGTAGTGTTGTCAGATGGCATGACTTGGGCAGCATGTGTGGCAGGGTCAGTTTGCTTTAATTTCTCCTCACACCTGTAGAAAAGAGAATTGTTGATAAGAAAAAGCTAACCCAAGACCACAGTATAGTATAACAGTATAATAGTTGTCCTAAACCAAGACACAAGACTGTACTTCACTAAGCCATTTTCTCACAAGTTAATCATGGGAAAGTTTCAACCAACTATATACATCATACATTATATATACATCAAGCCCTTGTTTTGCAAAATATGGTCACACTTCAGTAATCCTTTAGATGGTCCTGCACACTGTCTACAGATGCTGACACCACTTCACTAAACCCTCTGTTGGAACTCTCTTAATTTCTAATTTCAGCTGTTTACTGTATATTAGCTAAGGTGACAGGGGTGTCAAATGATGCTTAGTAGTTTACTTTTGTGCAACTACCATAATGCTGGCTTTCAGATTAGCCACCCTATTACGTGTTCTTCCCTTGCTTTTATGTTGTCATGTGAACACTCTCAACTTGGAAGTATGATGTTCCCTAATAGAAGTTTCCTAGCATAGCTGGCAAAGCATAACGAGAAGGTCACACACAACTTTTTTCAGAAGCACAGTTAACTTCTTACATTTCTTGACATGAAATGGGCAGCTGCAAGTGAGTTTACAGATTCTTCCGCACATGTCTGACACTACGGATCCCCTAGCCCTTATTCTTGGTGGCGCACAGATAAGCGTAGATCAATAAGCAAAGATTAGTGCATTGGTAAGATTCACTGTCAAGGGGACATGTCACACTGACTTTGTTCATTTAAATTGTTATTGGAGGAAGACATTGTTTGTCTTCATCATATAATTTTTTAATTGGACACTCTGCTGTTTTAGATTCATGTTTGTCAGCATATACACTTCTGATGTCATTTTTGAAAACCATAAATATGTTCAGTATCCAACATTTCATTATTTTTATGGCTTTTTACCTTTATTTTCCTGCTTTACATGGACTCTTCATTTTTCCAGTAAGTGAGAAGATCATTTTTCAACAACTTCATGTATATAAACAGGTTTAAACAAGCTCTTCACTTAATTCCACAGACTTTCTCTTACCAGGTCTTGTTAAGCTTTCCACGGATGAGAAGGACCCCTGCCGCATCAGCGTCCAGCTGGACCACCTCGAACTCCAAGCTTCCCCCTGTGACCAGCCCGGAATCTCTCCACATCTCTGCACTCATCTCTTTGGGCTTTGGGACAGAGGCATTAAAACAGCCATGCACCAAGCAGCCTACATGTGTCAGGCCTATCTTGTTGATCACTCCCTGTATGAAAGTTAACAGACAAAAGTGATAAATAAATCAATTTTACTTATATTACCACAACCCATGTTCAGAGCAAACTTGGTACCACTTGTGTCAGCAAAATCAATTATGTCCCAATACTCAGGGCATGCAAAAACATATAAAGCCACTCTGAATACACATGCTCATTATGAATGAGTTCACATTAGGTTTTTACCACTGCAGCTGTTACTGCACTATTCATTTGTGTACAACAGATGTAAATGGGCACAAGGGTAACTCTGTTACAATGCATCTGACTGTTACAATGCATGTCCCTAATAACAAAGTAAAACACCCTTCACAAAACTCCACACAACACATATACAAATCCAAGAAATGTGTCACTCCAGTGTAAACAGACATCCTTTGTCAGTGGGAGTCTGCTGTGTGTCTTTTTTGTATTTCACACATAACATACGTTTAAAAGACAGTGAAGAGAATGAGACAACCTACCTCAAGTTTCTGCCCCTTCTTGGGTTTGAAAACAACAAAGGAAGCTTCGATGTTCAAGTGAATGTATCCTTGATCGTCGAATATGTCCCCATGCTGTCCCAATAGCTTTATGTTATCATAAGCGAGAGGTACTCCCTTCAAACTGGAATTAAATATTGCCCAAAAAGCACTGGTTAGGGACTATGTTGAGTACGCACATCTTACATACGAATTCTCATCCAAAAACAATCATAGTTGGATTCTCGCCTGGCATGCAACATTTAGGTGCAGCTGCGATGTTTTTAGAAGCAACCTACTGTCACCTGTACCCTGTCTGAGAGCTGTTGTTGTAGGCATAGGCAGTAAAGTTAGCAGGATGTCAACGTGGGAACGTCAAAGATGCTACCGCCTGGTTAGTTACTGTAGCTTTCTGCTAATAGGAGACCACAGTAGACTAAAACAGTTTGTGAAGATTAGTCTTACTTTTCTGAATACTTCAGAAGCTCCGCGTTTAATTCCTCCTCAATTCCCGTCTTCTTCTTCTTCAAATACATAGGCGGCAGAGCAACGTGTCTTCTGTGTGTGTCGAGCACCAGGCACGAGTACGGTGTGCTAATTAGTTTACAAGCCTCTGCGAAAGTGGGAATCAAACAAGTAATAGTGTCTTCCTCTTTAATCGGTCTAGGAACACTGTCAGAAGGTACTGACTGGGTAGATGTGTATATTTCTGTTGACATTTTTGCATGGTTTGTGTCATCCTCTTCTTGCTTCAAGTTTGCCATGCTGCCGTAAGGTCAGTCCAAAGCTGTGGTAAAGTGTCGTACAGTATGCGATGAAACTAATGTTCTCAGATTAGACGTGTGCACTGCGCCACCGTGTGGTACGGAGGATAATAAATAGAGATTAAGCTTAGGGTATGGGGCTACATATTTATGACAAAAAAGCAGCAGTTGTTTCCAATTCTATTGTTACTGAGGTGCATCAAAGTCTTTTTATACCAAGCTGTGAGCATTGGAACTCAGCTGCCCTCACAAATTGTACTAAATGCCTACATTTTTAATGATTCTATTTTTAATTTACATTTTTAATGATTGTTGTGGTCACTGATGTGGTATTAGACATTTATTACGTCCTCAGGAAGTCACAGTAATTTTTCATCAAGGTAATCTTTTTATTATTGGCCTCTATGTAGCCCTTTGTAATGGTGTCCATACAAAAGTATTAGTAGCCTTGTTTTCAGGTCATCGTTTTTTTTTTATGCTGTGTCCTGTTAAGGTTGCCCTATTGTCCTATAGGAAGACATTCGGGACATCCTTAGGTCACCTTTTTCACTGTAGTCCCCTCAAATCCTCTCCTGTAAAGCTGTCTTAGTGAAGTTGTTAAAAATGTTCTATTATCCAGTATCTTCAGGAAGTGATTAGTAATGTATTTAGTAATTAGTAAGGTCATCCGTTTTATGTTGCCTGAGATCATCTTTTGTGATCCTGTCCTTAGGTCATTGTTTGCAGTATATCTTCAGGCGATTAGTAATGGTTTCAAAACACCTTGAGTCATTATTTGTAACATGATAATTAGGCAATCATGAGTAATGTTGTACTTTTAGGTCATTTCTTTTGAAATATTCTGTTTAGTAAGTCTTAAGTAATGTTCTTTGTCCAGTTATCTTTTGTGATGCTGTCCTTAAGTCACCGTTAGTAATTATGTCCCTAGGCAGTCAAAAGTACTGTATATATCACCGCAAGTAAGCAATGGTTGCCATCCAGCCATCTGTAGTGATGTTTTTCTCAGGTTTATATTCATAATTTGGTCCTTAAGACATAATAATTCCCTCAGAGCATCATTGTTCTGTGGTCATCATTATCTGTGCCAAGAATATGTTTTCATTAATGTTACGTAATTCACTGTTTAGTAGTTAATAGTGTTTTAATAATCATTTTTTAGCACTATTTTTTAAACAGACCTTAATCAGTGTTAGTGCCTAAATGAATTCAGTTTTTCTTTTGCTAGATGCAGCATTTTGTCCTCGCAAAGGTTTGCATTTTTTGAGTGCCCTTTTGGTTATGTTTTCCTCCTGTCATCACTAATGACAGTCATGATGTAATAGCTTGGGCACATGTGGCACACGTAATGTGATGATAATACAAAGCAGGGACATGTTGTGGTTGTTTTATTGTGAAATATAATCCATTGATTTTCAATTTCAGGCTTTTTCAAAAACACATCTCTCACATGTTGTGCCACAGTGTTTATTGGTTTTATGATTTCTGTCTTCGAGTGGTATAGTTATTGGAATATTTTTTACTCCTCCATTCCCTCTAATTTAGCCCAGCCCCTGCTCCTTTGTCTGTATATATGGCACGGCAGGAGCAGTTAAAGGTCAGCTGGGCTGCAGTCGGTCATCTGGCCCCTGTGATTTTACGTGTTCCTGCGGACTGAGCACTCCGCCTGCCAGTAGCGTGCAGATAAATAATGACATGCAGCCTTAGTCAGCGCTAGTCTCCTACTGTTTCTGCTGGCGTGGTTGTCCACAGAAAATAACAAAAAAAAGCAACTTTATGGAGCATCAGATGTGGGTAAAACAGGAAATTAATTTCTAGTAGCATCAGTAGTAATTTCTGCAAAAATGCTAAAAAATAAACACTGAAATAAACACTGTCTCTTTGTGGTTTTGTGTTCGGAGAGAGAAATGTACTCTCTATTTGTGTTTCCTTGTGTGTAGGCTGTGTGTGTGTGTGTGTGTGTGTGTGTGTGTGTGTGTGTGTGTGTGTGTGAATACACAATACTGTGTCAAGTATGAGAAAAACATTACCATATGCATTTCTGTTATTTTATTTCATTTTCATATGAAGCCTCTATATAAAAATATTGTAAATTCATAAACAGTTTTTTTCCTTCATGTACAAGCATTGTACAGTGTGCTGCAAGATTTAAATAAATGCATTCAATGTTCCGTACAATATCAGGGTTGCTATTTCAGATTCAACATTCCCTTCATCTATGATCAGGAATTACAGAGAAGTAAAGGGCAAAGCAGAACTCTGGAGCTTACTGAAAGGAGGAGTTAAACAGTAAAAGAAAAGGATTGGGGAAGGACAGAGAGGGGGGGGGGGTGTTCAGGATATAGATAGATATTTAAACAGATACAAAGGGAGAGATAAAGATAGACTGATGGATACAAAGTGGGAGATAGGGAGAAGGAGAGAGGGAGAGAGAGGGGTGTGAAGAGTTTGCATGCTTGTATTGTGCTTGATTATGTATTTCATACTGAAAGCCAACTACCTTCCCTTGTCCGAGAGGTCACCAAGCAACAAGAATCTCCCCACACCCCTAATCAATAAATAGTCCATACATTGGCAAGGTTCTTTCAAGGTCCTTATAGCTTCTTAAAACATGACACACCATTCTGCAAGTCAGTTTTGTGAGAGAATCACTGATAAATCCACTGTGGTTGTAGTCCCTGATTTGATCTTAAAATCTCATTTTGAAACACTATGACCTCGACAGCACAACTGCAGTGATGCCCCAATGAGTATTCCTCATTGTCACGGTGATGCACTTCGTCCATTGTAAGAAATCTGGGGGATCCCATTACTAGAGTTGTCTAGGGTCTCCTGTCAAAAAGGGCAACATAAGATGTGATCAGTAACCTACCAAGCTCCCTAATTGGAATAACTATACCACTTTGTATTAGGCAAAGTATTAGGCAGAGCATTAATGTAATAATCAGGTTTGTTGCTTTGTTGTGAGATTTCTGGTTTGTTCTTCTTGGCAAGTTAGTGTTGTAATGCATGGACCTAGTGTTTAAATTATGAATCTCTTACAAACAATCTATCACCAAATGCAGATAAATGTCATCACAAAATGCAGACAGTTGCAAAAGCCACAATTAAGGAACCGGAAACAGGTTGCAGATGTACAAACCTAGAAGAAGAAGATATAATTTTGCTACCATTGCTGTTGTGAGGTGACTCAGAGTTTGTCATGGTTCCCGTGGTGGCTGAGAGAAATGGCTATATTTGGAAATATTTCAGCAAATAATCTGGTTCCATCTTTAAAGAAATTCTGGATAAAACTATGTGAGTCAAGCATTTTTAGAAAACGTTGACATTTCTACCTTTACGCTAAATGAAAAAAAAAAAACTATTATTAATCATTATAAGTCATGTGTGTACCGTCATAACCACTTACTAATTTATTTATTGAGATCACTATAAACAACAAAAGTTTGGTTCTTCCATAAGCTGCAGGTATTGTAACTGTAACACGTTGCAGATCCATAAATCGTGGTCCTCACTATTCTGGCCCATCAGCATAATCCTACCACATTCTCATGACTATGGCCATCTGCACTCTCTTTGTTATCTCTTCCAACCTCCTTTACAGCCCTCTTTAGAAAACTGCAGATTCTATGCAGGAGCATTTACACTGAAAAAGCCTCTGAAAGAAGAGGTGTTCTTTAATACTGGAGAGGGGGCATGATGTATGGTGGACCAATAACAAAGGACTCTATAGAAAATCTTTCATCACAGGAATAATGAACAGATCCCCATAAACCTTTACTGAGGTATGATACAAATAACCCTGAATTTTGCCCTTTTTATACCGGCATTTCTCACTACTCCTTTTTGGACCAAAACATCTTAAAACACAAATGTCTGTTCTGAACAAGTCCTTAGTATATTCTCCTTTCAATTCACAGGCTGTCTGGATCACTCTGAAGGGAGTTATTCCACAATAATGGCCGCCTCACAGAACGTTATCCCACTTATTAAATGGCTAGCTATTAAAGATATCAATAAAATGGCAACAACACATTTTTATTATTGTTTTTATGGTAATTTTAATGAATATGGTAGGTAATAGTTTCTGTAAAAAAGTAGTTCCCTAACTGACAAATTACACTTTGAGGCAATGTTCTACAGATCACCCAGAATGTTGAACTGGACATTGTCATTAATAGTGAAATGTGACGAGGAGAACGGGACTTCTTTGGGTATGGTGATGTTTATGTGATCAGCTGTAGTAGGCCAATGGATCAGCTAATGGTGCTTAGCAATTCATTTTTGTGGAGTGATATGACGGTCATGTATCAGAAACGAAAAGTTTATTTTCCTTGACAGCAGTCTGGTGTCAAGACATATCAGACTGTAGAACATTGGGAAGTCCCATTGAAGTGAATAGGGCAATCTACAGCATTATAAAGAGTCGTGTAATAAATACAATGATGTATCTTTAGTGGATCCAAAGTACCTGTAAAGTCTGGATTATACTTCTGGGAGATCTGCAGCTTTGTGCAATTCACTCTCATGGCCAAATAATGGATGTTAGTGGGTCCCTACTGACTTCTGTGATGAATTACACTTAAGAACTTCAGATCTTCCCTGTTTCACTCTTCTGTAAAATTTCACCTTTATGCCTTCCCCCCTCCAGTGCTGTTTCTAGTCGGTTCCTGCAGCCCACTTTCATGGCTGGGTGGTGCTCATAAATAGTCTACTGCAGACTTTTGCTGACCACTGCCCTGAGTTGTGCCCCTTTTTTTGGATATCCTCCATACACATCTTCTTTTCACTCAAATTAGACTTCCCCTGCAGATATGCTTTAAGGCCTCTAGGTTGCGCCCTCTCCCCCCACACAAGCTCTCACCTTCTCAGCCATCTCATGGGAGTGGTGCAGCGAGTGCTCACGCTCCAGGAACATCCTCTGCTGCTCGGTGCTAGCCAGCCGGCAGGTGAGCCAGGTGGAGAGGGTGCAGCTGCTGATGCCCAGGCAGGTGAGTGACATGGCCGCCACGTGGAGTGAGGGCAGTGCACCCGGACGCTTCACCACAGCCCGCACAAACTGGAAGTTCAGAATGCCACCGATCAGGCCGCAGATACAGCAGGCAGAGAAGAGGATCATCTGAGGAGCACATTATAAACACATATTGCACACAGTACATATCACATTATTAGCACATATTACACAGACTTCACATAACAGTACACTTACCACAGATTTACCACAGATTTTTTGTCAATAGTCACCAAGAGTACAGCACAGGTATGTGTATACCTTATTGCCAGACCATAGTTGGTTTCCATTCAAAGCATTTACGTCACTTATGTGCATTCATGTTCATTTGGCTGCATTTGTATAAGTACTGAGAGAGTTTATGCAAATTGCATATATTTTGAACTAAGATTTCACAATGGAATACTGAAAATGTATAATACAAAATTGTAAAGAAACCCTTTTTATCTTACCATTCTCCTCAACCAGTAGAGGAGATAACGAGGTAGAGTGGATGGGAACTAGACTTACGGAAGAGCAGGGGAATAGTAGCCCCCTCTTCTCTGTATTACTGTTCCTGTTCTTTCTACCATCCACCTTCCCTTCTCAAAACCTTGTTTCAGGAGCTACAATCCATCACCACAAACTCAAAACTACATGGTTTTGCCTGTGCAGTTAAGACCCTAGTTAACTCATCATTCTGCCTGGCTGGCAGAATCAGCTGGTTTAGTGGATACCTGAAAAAAAGTAGTATTGAGTTGTGGCTTCTGAGGCCAGGTGCTCCTGGAACAATGATAGCTATAAAAGTCAATGGCCCTTCGCAAGCAGTACTGAGAGCCCAGGAATGAATGAATGGACAAATGAATGAATGAAACAGCTAAATAAAGAACAGTGGGACATTGAGGGGCAAAAAGACAAAAGATGATTTCCGAGTGTCCCTAAAGGTAATATTCCCCAGTGTCTCTTAAATAACACCTCCAGTACCCTTATGTAGCCTACTGGGAGAGTAGAACTATGTCGGGAGAGGTGTTGACACTGTCTTGTGTGTTGTAACCCTCAGCCACTGTGGATTGCATCAGTGTCCTTCTCAGTGTCTGCCATTTGCACGCCCACTGGTTCGCCACCAATCTGAAATAATGACCAGCTAATGCCCAGACAGAGACATTATTTAGTTATTATTTAGTTAGGACCCCATGACAGAGCATTGTCAAAGGCAGCTTAGAAGAAATAATAGGGATCGCCATGAAACCCAAAGTTACAGGTTACCCCAAATAACATCATACGTTCCTACTTTCCACATTAGACGTGATGAGGTTTGGAGCAGCAAAAACAGTAAATATTAGGAAATGCTTGCTGACTAGCCCCTGTGCTGTGTGCGGCTCCTGACTTGACGCTGTAAATTAAATCACTGGGAGCGCCCTTGGGGAAACAACAGAGACAGTGTTTCACTCATTTCCCCCCACAGCGTGGATGCCAAGTTATCAGGTTATGAGTACGGTAAATTCAATCTTCATGAGAAAGAGAGTGACAGAGAAAAAGAGAGAGAGAGAATGATGGTGAAAGAGTGCTTAGAAATGACAAAACTTAAAGAGTGAGGGAAAATGCAAAACAAATGCAGAGAGAGGCATTATAAAAGAAACCTAAAGAGTGACAAAAAATGGAAGTTAAGTGACAGGAGTAAAAGAAAAAAGGGAGATAATAAAACAGTGCAAAGTAAGAGACCAAAAAAGACTCAAGAGAAATTAGTGAGACAAAGAGAGAAAGAGATGAAAATGTGAAAGGACAGATGGATGCTGAGAGACAGACTGAAGGTGAGAGAGACCGATAGAAACAGGCAGATGGGGGGAGATTGAGACTGAAGTTGGCATAGACAGACAGAGACAGACAGACAGACAGACAGACAGACAGATAGAGACAGAGACAGAGACAGAGACAGAGACAGAGACAGAGACAGAGACAGAGACAGAAAGAGTGAGAGGAGAGGAGGAGGAGGAGGAGGGGAAGCCAAAGAGAAAATAGAGAAGGCTAAGGTAGTTGGAGAGAGAGAAAACAGAAAGGTAGACAAGATAGGGAAAGAGAGAATAGGGAGGAAAACAGATAGAATGAGGGAAGAAGAGTGGAAGAGAAAGACAAGTGAGTGAGAAAGACAGAGAGGAGGGAGACAGAGAGTGCAAGCGATGAGAAGCAGACAGAGTAAAAGAATAGAGGGGGGCAGAGAGAGGGAAAGGGTAAAAGGGAGGGAGAGAGGAAGAGAGAAGAAAAGAGAAAGAGAGAGAAAGGAAAGGGAGAGATGATCAGACATGGGGCAACAATGAAAGAGAGTGAAAGAGAGAGAGGAAGAGAGAGAGAGAGGGGGGGGGGGTGCTGCATGTGGAGTGAGGGTGATGGGAGGCACACGTTCTCTCAGACCAGGTTTCACTTGACTATTGATTTGTCATTAACACTCTCCCCTGTGTCCCCTGCACAGCTTCAGCTCAAGCTGCCTAATTTAATCTCCTGCTCCATGCAAAGCACCAGGGCACCCTGCCTACTCCAGCCTCATCTAGGGAACACATTCCCTCATAATAGATATAATCATTATATACAATATATATCTTTTTACAAATGCAAGGAATGTCTCTCTGTTTGTCAGTCTGTTTGCCTGTTCCACATGTAACTGTCAAATCATCTGTCTGGCTCACCTTAAATTTGGTAGCTGTCATGCTGTGAGTGAGTGCAGTGCCAGGTTGTGCCAGTGAGTGCAGTGCCAGGTTTTAAGTTAATTTAACAAGACATGTAAAAAATATCAATAAAAGCAGCACACATTAGGTTTTGCTGCACTATCCACCATGACCACTCCCCCTCTCACACTCAGCAGCTATGCACTAAGAAATACATACCTTGTTATGTTCCTTCTCTTTTACAATTTTCCAGACCAGGTAAACTTGTGTGAATGTATGCAGTTTTTAATGCTATTGTGCAAAAGGAACTTGCAAATGTCTTATGACGATTCATGTATTCCAAAACTAACTACTACGTAAAGAAAGAGTAAAGGGGAAAGAGGAAAACTGCTCAGGGAGAAATATGCACCACTGCTATACTCCCATTGTTTTCACCTATACTGTAAGAACGTGACACAAGCCCAGTGAGATCATATAATTAGTTGGCCCACCCTGAGGGAAATTCCCCGAACAGAAGCTTACTTACAACCAAGCCAGTTCTCTTCTTTGCACACAGCATCCCACACAGTCCACATATGAGAAACTAGGTGAGAGGACACAAATAAACACATTAGCTTACAGAGAAAGATTTAGTGTGTGTGTGTGTGTGTGTGTGTGTGTGTGTGTGTGTGTGTGTGTGTGTGTGTGTGTTCATACTCATGCTGCATTTAACACAGCAGGCCTCTTTAAAAAGGCCCCAGTGGTAGAGGTGTGACAGTGGAATAAAAGGTCAATTTGTTAATTACAAATATTGACAAAAGAACAGTGTTAAATTCCAATCTGGGACCCTTGCTATACATTTAGCTATGAGGGTCATTGTCATTGTATGCAGATGCCCTATCGACAGAACCATGTTGAGGGCCAGTCCATACAGACAGAATTATGTTAACTACGCACTCAGAAGTTAGTGGACTGAACACACAGTTTTTTGTGATAGGGAGTATTGTTATGTTTGAGGCTTTACAAGGCACTGTTACATGGTTCATGTCCATGCTTTGTGCCAGTCCAGGCACTTATACCAGCTGATGGCGATTACTGCATTGTGATAAATAATTGATTACACTCTTTCACACTGGTTAAAGTTGTCACATCGAGGCACATGTGTTCTACATGGAACATATGGGAACATAACATGCATATGTAAGCCAGGTGTTGTTCTTTATTGAGCAGACCCACCAATTGTTTCGTCTCAATTAGGGTCTGGAATAAAAAATCATTAGGCCATTGGTTGGTCTTTGGAGAAACTTCGAAATAATCCTAAATGCATGCTTCGAGATCATACATATAATGTGCACTAAGGGCGGTGTCAGGAAAACGAATGCTTTTTATTTATTTATGGGCACAACACTCTCGTGGCATAGTCTTGTCTGCAGTGCATGTATAGGCATTTGCTGACGCAAAACCACTAAGTTATTTTCGAACTTGAACTGTGGCTAGATATTTACCTTGAAAAGTGGCCTTAGTCTGTAGCGTGACTGTAGTCTGCGAATCCTGCCTTCTGCGCCTCGGGGCTAAAAAAAGTCCTCGGCGCGTTCCGCATAAAGTAAACTAGCCTAGATCAAGATGTAGCGTGCTTATTTCGGGGACGTCAATGCAGTTAGACTGTTCTGAACTAATGAACTTAAAGTTATGTAGGCTGTTCTGAGGACAAAGGAGAAAGAAATGTTGACTAGCTCAATGCAGACAAATGGAATCGCAACAATGAGAGAGGAAGGTGCACGCCAAGAGCAAAAACAGCTAGCCAGCTGCAGTAGAGGATGCAGTGTAACAATATGGGATAATAAGAAGTAGCAGCATTAAAAGGAGGACTGTGATTGATTTTTTTGATATTGTCTAAGTTTAGAAGCGCATTAAATTCCCCCGAAATACCAAATCTGTTTTTCAAATGTCTCTAGCCGACCATTGTTTTTGTTAAGGAATCATTTAATTACTAAATAAAACTGGCGAAAGTTTTGAAGCAGCAGTTACATTGATAATTACATTGTAAGTACAACGCCGACAACCTATTTAGTAGATAAGTTATTTCTCAAAGAGGCCGACCAAGTGGCCATAGAAGTTAACTTTTTGCTTTTTAGGGATTTCAGATTAACTTTCAAAGGTAAACATAGATTCGCAGCTCTGGACATAGGGTTAACTGGAATTTAAAACTCCACGATACACAGAGTGTGAAGGGGTCTCCTTAAGTAGCCTGAATGTGTAGTCTTGGTCTAATAAAAGAAAAAAAAGAAACTGAAACGTACACACATCCCGCTCCACACTGGAGAAGCATCCCCTTGCTGCGTCTTCTGGTCGGGTCGTACCCGACTAATGCCCACCGCACCCAAGACAATGCTGGAGATGCCCAGCCCTATCTCCAAAACAGAGAGAACCAACAGACCCCAGATGATCTTTCGGCTGGTACACATCCTCGCTCGGACATTGTTCCTGGCTACTGGAAAGAACACAGGAAGACCCGCTCTAGACCCACCGAGAGCGGTGTCGTTCAATCCATCCTTTGGCCGGAGAATTTTTGCTCAGGTTCTGGAGCGATTCGTCCTTAAACTTCGTGCGGAGAGATTTCGCTGCTCTCACCAGAAAAGAGTTGGTCACTGTACCATCACACGCGAGTGAGGAGGAGGCGCCGGACTTCTCGGCGGCATCAACAGTCAGTGCTCTCCGCCGCTGTCCGCGGTGCTTAAAACACTTCAGGTCAGACCTCCACAGCGCCCTTCTGCCCTCCCTTTGTCTGCGGTAACACAAGAGCTAGTAGTATTTATTCAATCAGCACATATCCACACACTTTGGCGCATCCGCACTTTTAAAGCTCTGTTTCAAAGCAGGGGTGTAAGGTTTCTACTCCCATGTGACTTGCCCGCAGTTTGGCACTTTGTTCCACGGTGATAATAATCCCTAGTCACCATATCGACTCAGTGAGAGATTTTAAAGATGCCAAAATGCAGAGATGACTTCAATCTTTTCTAAACACCTTTCATGCCACCATCCATTAATATTACATTGCTTGTAACATATTGCCTTTTTGAGACGTGCATATATAGTTTAGAGTGACTCTCCAGCCTACAGTTAGGATATTGGACCGGCGCCAAGGGAACAGATAACGCGATGTCTCTGATTTTACTGCGGGCGTCTGGAGGTGTGCTATACCGGCAACAGGGGCGCGCGTTATACTGAGCACTCACTGGGCTGAACAATTTGCCAGTGAGGAGCCACCGCCTCTATGCGTAACAGGGGGCTCATGGAACGCTGACTAAGACCATTTTATCCCCCCCTGTCAGTCAATTACATAACTATTTTCGAGCTGGGGAGAGAAAGCCATCCTCCCAGGACACGTTATATTTTATTAGGGTTCAATTGTTTTCCATGGTAGCTATGTACTGGAATAGGCACTTTTTCCAAATAATTATCTCTTCTCCAAACAAGAGGAAAAACAACATGATGTAAGCAGCTGGTCACCATCTCTGTCCAAATAATCATACAGCTCTATCTATGTCCCTGTCTCACTGGGCTCTGTCATATTGAGGTCTACAGTGACAGCCGGCGATTACTTTTATTACTGTGCTGAGTCCACATCGGTTTGGTTCTGTCCTGCAGAATTGATTGGTCAGATGTGTAGCATATCAGGTCAGCAGAAATCCACAAGGAATCCTCAACCGAACGTGACTAAGGTTGTTAACATGTTCAATATATTGCAGGCTATCATGATATAATGCATTTCTGACCTCTTTCACAGCCCATTGTTTCAGAGATAGAACTTTAATGTTTTACTCGATTTAATTTAGTACCTCTTAAACACCCATTGCCACATCATGTGGATGTTGGAGAGAGCACTTAGAGGGCTCCTTGTTGGGTGTGTTTAGTTATCCCCAGCTTTTGGTGGTGTTATTAGTATGCGATTTGAATTGGGTGTTGCGTAGCTGTATTTTACACAGCTTTCAGGCTGCGTGCATTGCTGCCTCAGCAGAATGGCACTACATTCTCCTGCAATTCTTTTTTTAATACTTTGGTGGGGTTGGGGGGGGGGGGGGGGGGTGTTGCATATTCAGGCCTTTCCAAGAATACAAATATTTCTCTCTCATTAAACCAATTTCATGCCTTGTTTATGGCTGCGCAAATGTGCTACTACTTCACACATTACACAATGACCCTGATAGCAACCATCATAATTTTAATGATGATGTCAAAAGTAAGTAAATGTATGGAGACTTAAGGTTTAGCCATTCCCTGTCAGGGTCAAAGGGGAATAGTCAAAGCAGTGCAAAGTGATTCATAACAGTCCATGAATTAAAACATTCATGCAAAAGACACAAGAAAGCCCAGCATGCGATGGAAGGTGAAGCAGTCTAAGTACACACCCAGTTGTAAGAGTGCTGCAGCCTAAAACGGCCTTCTGAGTTATAGACTGCAATGAGACAAAAGCCATGGCCAAATTAGTAATCCCTTTGGACCCTTCCACTACTGTCTTTGAACACCAAATGCTTTCAACTGACATCACAGAGCCTGATACCTCATTGGTCTGAGTATGCAAACTCTCATTTTTGCTTTATCCCTTTGACTTCCATTTATTCTTAGCCCGAGAAATCTTGCACCAATGAGAAACAAGCGCTACACATTCGTCATCAGAATCAGCGGTCTAATTGGTTGTAGCTCTGTCCAGTAGTACACAGAGGCCTTAAAAAGATGCCCATTGATTCTGCCTCTGAGAACTGCCTTTCTATGGGCCAGACCAAGTGCCGTCTACGATCTTGGTATGGCAGCCAGGCTAACTCATTCTATCTTTCACCCTCTCTCTCTCGCTCACTCACTCACTCTTTAAGGACTTGGAAGTCAGATCAGGTGAAAGACAAAATGTTAAAATTGACAACAATAAAAAAGATTTTCTATAATCAATACATTTCCTTGAGGTCATAATTCAACGATAAACATAACACTATTGATAAGCAATGGCAAACTACACAACAGAAGCACAATCACACTCTAAATTAAAATGTGAGTACCTATGTTTGTTTACTTTTTCCAAAGCTTTGTTTCTGTTTACTTTACATTAATAGCATCCAGGTGGGTAAGCCATACTGTATAGAATAGCTGTAACATGATGCTTTTCTGAGGCCACAAAACCTTGGATTAGATTTCTTCAGCAACAGTCTTCACGCTGGCTTATGGAGTCATGATGCATGTTGGACTGTAGTAGATGCTCTTTTTAGTCTCGGAGGAAATACAGACTGGCCGTAATCTTGCAATCGATTCTAATGAGCAGGGCCAGGACATGCTGACTCATCACTGTCTGTGTTCAGATGCAAGCTCCCCTTTTAAACATAGTGCATGCACACACATCTGTTTAAGTGTGTGTGCATGTGCGTGTGTATGTGCATGCGTGCAGTGGTGCACATGTAAATGTGTGCGTGTTTGTGTGTGCACATATTCCCCCCTATTTTCAGCATGCCCTCAACTAGCTTCTACTAGCAGGTAAAAATAAAAAATGCTGATTTTGATGGTCACTTTCAAGACTTAGTGGTGATGGGGGCTTCTAGAAATAGCTGGCCAGGGAGGCAGGGCTATTTATAGGCATCTGCTGTCACTCAATGTTGTGTAATGAGGTGGAAACCATGGGGGTACTTTTCACATACTGTCACACCAATGCTGGGTGAAATCAGAGGTTTGGAAAGGGATTGCACCCCCCCCCCCCACACACACACACACATCACTCCTTATATGCTACTTGCATTTGTTTATATATTCCATTTTTCCCAGAAGCATGCTGCAAAAAATGTGCCATCTTTCATCGATCACGTTAACAAGCATGAGTGATGGTTAAGATGGAGATTAGCGAGAAAGTAAAGGACAGAAAAGTGAAAAAAGAGAGATAAGTATGCACATTCATTTATGGAGATCAAGCCTCCCTCTTTCCTTCTGTGGTGTTTATTGCTGGGCTCTTTACCCTGCTATGTTGTATTAATTTTTATTACAGTAAGATCACTCTCTGAAGTCAAGGCAGCCACTAAATGGAAAAAGAGTAGGTAAAAAGCAAGAAAGGGGGAGGGGTGCAGTAAAGCCTGGCTTGCATTTCTGAGAAGTTATTGTCTCACTAGGATCCTTTTCAAATCATTCATCATTATGAAAACACAATGAAATTGTTACAGTAAAGTAAAAGAAGGAGGACGAGGAAGGGAGACTATAGAGAGTGAGATGCTCACTTCCGCCTCAGAGCTTCCCCTGCTTTTTTTAGTCATCTGTCTGTTTATGTTTTCATGCTCCTAGACCCCTGTATGCCCCCCTGCACAAACCCCCTGCTGCCCCCCCCAGTCTCGATCACTGGGGGGCAAATAGGAAACAACCCTTGCACGAGCGACACGCGCACACGTGCTGCCTCACAGACTGCTGAGTTTCGGGACAAATTTGGCACCATTATGGGCCAGATCTGTCCTGACATCAGGCATGGCTCCAGTGTCTGGAAAAAAATGAATGGAACACCGGACCACACTGGCTTGCTTAGCAAATCACTGACTTAATCCAATATCAGTGCTTTTTTGCTTAATCTAATTACTGGTCAAATTTGCCATGTCTGTATGTGTTTGCATATATCAGTAAAAATGCTTTCTAACAGGTTGACATGGTCATTCAATTCACAGTCTTTGTGGATTACATACATTGCTTTGTGGATTACATACATTGCCAGCGCTCTGCCTCTCGTAGTCATCAAAGGGTGATTCCTCGGTAGCCCACACAACGTGAGCAGCTGTTGCAGGCACGGCCCCTGCAGCCTCCCGCCTTAATGGACCACAAGGGACGGCTATACTCAACAGGGGTCCTGCCCTGTGTGTGTGTGCCTGTGTGCGTGAATGCATGCGTGAATGTGTGTGTGTGTCCGTGTACAGTAACAAAATCATTGGCTGTACGACTTTGAGTTATGGCTGAACTGTCTCTGATGGTAACCTCGACACCTGTTTATGTCCTCATGTCTGATACATAGCAGCTATAAAAGGGGAATTGTGAAAGTGTGTGTGGCCTCTGTCTAACCACATGCTGACTGCCTACTGCCTCCCCCCCACTGATTGCACTGGAAATCAATGGAGCAAGTGGAGAAGCAGGGCACAGTGAAACTCATTTGTTTCATACATGACCACGTGTCACTTTTAATAACCTGACTGTGAGAAATAAGGCACTAATCAAATCATGCTAAAAATCTGTCTGTCTGTCTGTTTGTCTGTACACACACATACACACACACACACACACACACATATACACATCCACATGCTAACCTGACATGACCTGTCAAAGATGCACTTCCCAGCCGTTTTATTATGAACTGCTTTGTCTGCTTCCCCCAGGATGCAGGGACACCGAGGCTGTATCTCCACTCATATGCAGCTTCACCAGAAGGGAGATTTTCTTTTTTTGCGTTAGCTCAGCTCTCAGCTAAATGAGCTAGCTGTTAGCGTGATGCTCATTAATATTGAATGAGATGCCTCAGTCAGGGGCTGGATCAGGGAGCCCTAACCTCATCGGACTGAGCCAGGCTGGGGCTGGGCAGAGGGGTGTGGAGAGTGGAACTGGGCAACGAGAAAACTGTGATTGCCACAGACCTATGACATTATGGTGGAGAGTAAGTGGACATGGAGTCACAGTGAAGGCTGCTGTCCTTTTCATGGATGAATACTGAGATGCTTCTATTATGCTTGCACTTTTGTCTCTTTCCACTCATCCTCTTCCTCTCCCCCCTACCCACCTCCAAACCCCTTTGAGAGCCACTGAGCACACATAATGGGGCACTTTGATTAATCTGGTGCAAGTACAAATGTACCCAGGAATTTTAGCGAGAGGGAAAGAGTGTGAGAGAAAAAACATGGGATGGAGAATGTGAAAAAGCATTTCTTCTGTATTCTTGGGAGCACTCTTTAAAGACAGTGGAGAGGCACACTTTAAAGAGTCCCGCTGGCCTTGTTGGTGTAACCCGCAGTGGTAGCTGGAAATATGAGGAAGTGGAAGGCGGAAGATGGAGGAGGTGGGGGAGGAGTCCATTCCAATCTGATATACTCCCACAGGTCGCAGGCCCAGCGCCAAGGACGATTTTAATTGGTTCATCCTCAACAGGCTTTGGTGCCAGCAGCGGCAGAGGTGGTACCCAGACATTGGGCACACCGTGGGAGCTAGGTGTGGGATTTAGCCGTGACCTGCCACATGGCTGAGCACAGGTAAAGTGTCGCCATGCCCTCAACCCTCAGGAGGCCAGCCTCAACGGATCTAAGGGCTTATGCAGAAATATAAAAGGACATTGTATCAGTGATATAGCATGGGGCTATATTCTGTAGGGCACTGGTAGCCAGTGTAGTTCAGCTAATATTGGAGTAATGTGCTCCGTTTTTCTTGTTTTTGTTAACAGTCTCGCAGCTGAGTTTTGAATAACCTGTAGTTTTTCAATGGACTTTTTGGGAGGCCTGTGAATAAGGCATTACAGTAGTCTAATCTATTTAAGATAAATGCATGAAGAAGTTTTTCACTGTCCTGCTGGTACTTTTGCAATTTAAGATAGAAGTAGGCTGTTTTAGTTACTTTATTGATGTGTGGTTTGAAACTTAAGTCGGAAGCAAGAATCACACCTAGGCTTGTTACCTCTCCTCTGACTTGTTGGCAAAGGTTTCACAGATTGGAGTAGAGTGCATTTGATTCATCTTTAGGAACAATAATAGCTCTTCGTTTTTGTCTTCATTTAGTTTTATAAAGTTATTACTCATCCATTGCGTGATAAGCAAGAGGTTAATGAGTGTAGGGCAGTGGTTTTGTTTGGCTCAATTGAAATATGTTGTTGTGTGCCGTCTGCATAGCTATCAAAGTCTATGTTATGTTCTGTTTATGTAAAGTACTTCGACATAGAACATGCCTTCATGAACACTTAAGCACAGATAATTAGTATCCAGAAGAGCAAGCTACAACTATGTGACTAAAGCACAGAAATGAGCACTGCGACAATGCTTCATAGGACCTAAACATAAGGACGCATCCCTGTGGTGGAGGTTGGAACAGTGAGGTACCATCAGTCCTTCCTAACGGATCTTGTTTTTGTCCTTATCTGTCGAGTGGTGGTATCAGTAATATCATATTGACAGAATTTGCTTTATTCAGCATTGTTTGACTCTCGCTTGTTTGTGTTCCCTTTTTCCTTTCTTTCTCTGTTGGGATAATCTCCCTACAACCTTGGTTTGCTTTTGCATTTTCTTCATTCGGTCTCCCGATGTGAATGTGAATAAGTTACTTGTGATTAGCTTGAAAGGCCGCTTCACCCACGCCACCCTCCCTCTTTGCCAAGTTTCAGTCGGGAAGGACTCCTGGAGAACTGTCAGGAGCAATTAGCACAAGGTGCAGATGCTCACCAGGGTTGAGGCCAGGCAATAAACTCAACAAGGCTTGCACACATGCACACATACACACACACACAATGGCCACTGTCACTCTGTGCTCCAACCCAATTATGCCTGTCCAAACACTGCCTACCCCTAAGCATACCGGACCCCTGGACTTTGCCTCACTGCATTCCATCTCCCAGGAGTATGTTGCACAACTCAGCCAGTGGCAAGCTGATTCGTGCCTGCTAGCACACAGATGATGTAGTGTAGGTCAAGAGGATGCCTGCTTTTTAGGATATACACACATGCTTGCATACCCCTCTCTCTGTCTGTCTCATATGCACACACATGCATATAAACATATATGTAAATGTATAATCTTACATGCGAACATGCACATTAACACAAGCAGACATATGTACGCGCACACACACAGACACACACACTAAAAAAAATAATTTAATAATTTTGCATAAATGCAGGGGAGATGGATGTTAGATAGATTAACTGATCGAAGTATGAATAGAAGGGAAGATGGATGTATGAATGGATAGATGAATGATATGATGCATTTCGTTAAAAGCCTCTCAGCACCTAAGGCATCTGGAGGACACTGGTCCATCTGAGCTCACAGACCCACAGAAAGGCAGCACCACACGACACAATCTGCTCCATCACAGAGATAAGAGCACATTGGCCGCTTGTGGCCAAACTCCTGGGAATAGGGGGTGGGGACAGAGCCTGGAAAACATCATATCCCATAATGCACTGAGCCAGTGGGCGCAGGCAGCCAACAGCAACATTGTACTTAGTGAAGTGTAAAGGATGTGTCTTACACGGCATTGTGAAAAGAGGGCTTAGAACCTCAGCTCTTAGAGCAGCAGGAATGTATGTAATCTCTCTCTGTCCCTCTTACTTTCTTTCTCTCCCTCTCTTTCTCTCTCCTCTTCTGTCTTTCTTTCTCTCTTTCACACACTCACATTAACACACACACAGACTTACAAAGAATACACACACAAACAAACAAGTTCATGTACACAAATGTTTGTATCATTGTAGCCTTGTAGCATTGCATACTATATACAGTATGTGCTGTTTGAATCCCCACCTTTTTTACTTTCCTTTCCATCTATGCATCAGAGCAGAGCATATGCATCTTTTTTCCATATCTCCTTCTAATTTTTCTTCCTTTGTTTTCCCTTCTCTCCAGGCCAAATGGTGGTTCAGCATGGTCTGTGTCAAAATGTATCTCATCTTGGGGAAACCAATACTGACCATTCATCACCTTTGAAGGGGTAAATGGTTTCACCCATCAGTTAGCAACAGGAGGAAAGAGAGATCTTCTCAGAGAAATAACCCTTACGTGGTAATCAGGAAGGGGGATCACTCATACACTGCGCTGTTTGGCTCATTTAATCTATCATCTCCCATGTAACATATCTGCAAACCCAATACCACCCCCCCCCCCCACCCCCAAACAAAAACACTCAGCACTTGGTTTATTTAGTGAGTTGACAAAAGAGGGAAAGAAGGAGTGTGGTTGTAAAATGAGATAAGGAAAGGGGGAGAGGAAGAAACGCTGTGGTTGGAAGAGGGGTTTGGGAAGAAGAAGTATCATGTTACTTCCGAGTTTGATGACTTCGAGAAAGTCACTTAACCTGAGACGCACGGAAACCAAGAGAGAGTGAACAAGTGGAGGAGGTGAAGAGAGAGAGAGGAATGTGTGAGAGAGTGTAAAGAGTAAGAGTAAGAGAGAGACAGATAGAGTGATACAGAAAAAGAGTGAGAGGGAAAGAGAGAGAGAGCGAGAGAGAGAGAGAATGAAGAAGAAGAAAAAGCATCTCACTCTTGATGATGTTAGCACAGTGACGGATGGATCGATGGATGGGATCCTGTGTGCGGATCGCAAAAAGGGAGACAAGCACGGCCCAAAAAAATCAATGGCCACTCAGTCCAGGCACATTCGTGACCCCTCAGCCCATAGTGGATGCTCACCACAACGTGTGTGTGTGTGTG
>CM059283.1:27361217-27421217 GCA_030347295.1 Setipinna tenuifilis | reverse complement strand
GCAGGAATGGTAACAAAATTTGAACATTCATGTTATTCATTTATTTAGCACATTCACACTACTTGATTATGACAGACATAACACCACAATTTTATCTTGTATAATACCCTTATGTCATTTATAAAATGATGGATGGCAAAATAAAACCTGGTCTTTCTTCAGGGTTGCCTTCATCTCTGAGCCTCTCTCATCTCTTATCGCCTGGTTATGTAATGCTGCATACTGTGCCATGGGCCTTGCTGAGCATCTGAATGCACGCAAACACACACACACACACACCGACACACACA
The DNA here is from genome assembly GCA_030347295.1 of Setipinna tenuifilis. Taxonomy (NCBI): domain Eukaryota; kingdom Metazoa; phylum Chordata; class Actinopteri; order Clupeiformes; family Engraulidae; genus Setipinna; species Setipinna tenuifilis. The sequence continues at coordinate 27,420,927 of CM059283.1, read as the reverse complement.
CACACACACTCATGTACATGCACATGCACACACACAAGCTCTGAGGCGAGCAGGAAGCAAACACATTTGGGGACAGCTTTTTCAGTCGACTGCTCTCAGACAGACATTCATGGTTCTGCAGGGGGCAAAGGACAAACAGCAATTATGCACATCGGGCGAGTTTTTCATCCAACACACTTATGTATGCAAACACCTCCACAATCTGACAGAGATAAACAAAATGGGTGTGCACTTTGAAAATTGACTTTAGAAAACCTAGTGCTGTCTTGAGGCACACAGTTTTTGTTGGCAATGTTTTATTGTATGTTGTTGTGTTTGTACCAATGTTTTATTGGTATAATTCACATGACAGTAAATTAAATTATGATTTGTAACATAATTTCATTATATGTTGAAGTATCAAACAGTTTTTATATTTTTATATATTTCAGTGTTAAAGGATTTTTTTTGGTCAAAAACTATATTTTGCATTTAGCATATTGGTGCAAAAAAAGGGTTTGTCTTCCTTACAGTTGAATTAATTGGAATGGATGGTTATTTATTCTCATGTATTTTAAAAATGACACAATCCATGTATTGAAAAGAAATGTAGGACATGCACACAGCAATTAGTATTATTTATGTCTCTGCAGAAGTAGACTGATCAAGAGGGAATGAAAATACCAATAGCCTGAGGCAGATTCAAAGGATTGTTTTCAAGTCTCCACGCGCATGTCAGCCTAATTGTCAAGAGTGGTGGGATTTGAAATGCCTCCAGTCATTTCCATGTGGAATTAAAAACCGGCAATGCAACAGCCACTTACTATAAATGTCAATATCCACAAGTGACCATTACATACATTTACGTACACGTATACATACACGTACACACACACACACACACACACACACACACACACACACACACACACACACACACACACACACACACACACACACACACACACACACTCACTCACTCACTCATGGCAGGAAGTTTCATTTAAGGGAGCCTAATTTATATCCAACAAAGTCAAGAAAGATTATGAAAGTATGCAGGAAGAAATCAATCGGGTTTCTTATGAAATCAGACCCATTGATCCTAGTGACAAATGCTCACCCCAAACAGACTAAGTATGGTCTTAATTGGCTATGAGAAAAGTCATTAGAACTGCAATGATTGACTTAAAGCCATTCTGCTCTTGGTGGTGCTGCCTCTGGGTTTGATTTGGTTGGTTAATATTGCCTGATAATGTATTACTGGGGTAGGTATGGGGAGGAGTTGTGGGGTGTTGGCAACAGGGTGCTTGGGTGTTAGACTGTACATTATGACTTCTGTGAAAGACTATGTGCAGATTAGTATAGAAATATATAATAAGTTTGATATATCTTATGCATATGTGAGGCTCATTATCACATGGTTATCAATAAACACAAAACTGCTAAACCTGTGTGGTATCACAGTTTTTCAGTCTACTGATTAGAAATAAATTGGTTTCAAAATAATATATTTTGTTTTTGTTGTCAAATTTCATCATGTTACTTTAATACAAGGGGGTAAAAACAACACATTGACACTTAAATTAGTTTAGTTAAACATTTAACTTCTGCACAAATTGCAAAATAGAAAAACTGCTTCAGTGAGAAAACTACTGTTAATATATTTCGCATTATATAGCATGGCAGCAAAATGCAATGTGTAATACTAACTCTTAGTTAAATGTTTCTCCTTCACAGAAAAATATCTGAGAAGTGAAATTGTATGCTTTACATTGGCATTTGGTGTCCAAAAGGGTATTTTTCTTTTACACTGACCCATTTCACTGTCTACATAAAGCAACCTTTCTCTGGCTTGAGAAAGAGTTACAACTCTGTCTGAGTCTGACCCATATACATTTAACGAGTGTGACCTTCTCCATTCAAGAGGCAGAGTAAGCAGGCCAACAAACTCTCAGCTTGTCTTTGGTATCAGTGGCCAAAGAACTCCTACTGAACATAGTGGGAGCACGGAGCATTCAAGCGACTTCATTTTGTCTGGCCATCATTAAAAAGTTTTCGCAGCAGACAGTATCCCTTGCCGCCATTGAGAGTTCAGTTTGGACTGGGCCAAGATGCTGTCGGAAATAAGACCAGACTGGAGGGTGAGGCTTAGGCAGATGGGCCTCACTGACCACTCAAGGGGCAACAGAAACATGGTGGCTGTGATAGTGTGGGTATTATGCTCTATATAGATGCACTCCGTTCAAGAGTTTGTGAACACAGTCAACTTGGATCAGCATTAGGCTGTCAGTTCTTCGGCGCAGTTGGCTGAGTGCTTATGCAAGGCCTTGTCATTTATTGCTTTTATTCAGAGTCTTTGTGCATCTGAAATTACTAGGAATTTTGTGAATTTCTTGGGTTTAACAGTACTACTCCCCTCACTTTTTGCATATTTAAACCTCGTGCACATTCTTGTTCTTGGCTGAATAATCAAATTTGTGTAAGAGGTTATTTATATAGATTTTGCTTTTTAAATGTACACCAAAACAAAATATCAAGTGAATATGAACAATGTAAGATTTTATCTGAGTTGGCATTTCCTACTCATTTGGACCATTCATCTGGAATGACTATTGAGCTTGAAAAGCAAGGCAAATGCATGTGAACTCAAAAATGTTATTGTACAGCCTAAGGTGAGCTTCGAAAGGAAACGTGCTTCCAGTTCTGGTTATCCTCCTCCCTCCTACCTGCCCATAGGTATTACAGTAAACACAATGTAATTTCATCACTTCCCTTCCCCCAGAGCTCAGCTGTCCGCTCCAGACACCCAGGAGTTGGCCTGGTGTTGCAGCAGGACTGAGGTCCGTCTAGCGACCGAGGCGACTGTCTAGCGAGGCGACTGTCTCTCCCACTGGCTCACCTCAGTGGGTTTTGTTTCCGCTCCCCTCTGTGGACGTTTTTCTTCTTCTCACACTCTCACTCTCTCTTAGAGCCGCTGCATTATTTTTGTGCAGCCCTGGCAGTTTTTAGCTCTGTGCTGGAGTAAAAAGTAGTGGAGTAAGCCAACACCAGTCTGCTGGACACCTAGTGTCCGCTCCATATTATAAAGTACATGTGTGTGTGTCAGAGACAATATAGTTTTCTGACTACAAGCTGTGCTCTGCCTATGCGTGTTATTATATGTGAATGTGAGTGTGTGAAAGACTGTGTCTTTGTGTGTGGAAGGCTGCGTCTGCATGCTGGATGCTGCATCTGTGTGGGTGGCTGTAGGGGCTTTGCTTATGTGTGCCATTTTTGTATGTGTCAGAGTGTTTGTGTCTGTGTGTGTACGTGTGCAGGTCTTTGAGACTGTATATGTGACTGTGTGTGTTTGTGTGTGTGTGCATGTATTTGAGACTGCGTATATGTCTATTTGTGTGTGTGTCTATTTGTGTGTGTGTGTGTATGTTTGTGTGTGTGTGTGTGTGTTTTAAAGACTGCATATACATCTGTGTGTGTGCCCTTACGTATGAGGACACCGCTGCTGGGTTTCTCCACGTGTCCCACATTAATCGGAACAACACGATTTCTAATTTACACTCTTTGACAGAGAATTTTAAAAAGGGCTCTGGCCCTGTGGTGTGACTCTGGGTAGTGCCCAAGGTTGGCTTTGAAATGCTACCAAACCCACAGCGAGCTAAATCAGTATAATTGGGCTGATTACTACAGCGTTTAATGAAATCAGTTGCTTAAGGAGCCTGAATTGAAAGCTAACTTTAGACGGTCATTACCAGAATCGTCCTTGTGTGTGTTCTGAGAAATGACACACACAAACATTCATTTCCTAGGCCAGGGGCTAGGTTATAATTAAAGGCAAATATTTAGCTAACTTTCATGTGGGAGAGGTCTGTGTCTGTGAATGGGGCCCATTCAGGTTCACAGCATCAACTTAATCTTCACAAGCCGCTGTTAGTTAACTCTGTGGTCCAACCTTCCCTCTTCCTCTCTTGCATGTAACTCAGGGTGGGTTCATTGAGTCATGCAGATTCACAGAGAGCTCATAAACTTTCAGCCAGTGACAGCAACACAGAGTCAGTGAGCATGCTACCAAATTCATCAGCACAGTCAATATGGGCCTCATAACAGGTGCCTGGAGTTGTGACTGTGAGATACGCCGCTTGCTCTGTGGAGGTGGCATCATTCACTTTCATTGCCTTCATTTCTCAATGGCTTTCCCAATAATGGATCAGAGCTAACAACACACACACACACACACACACACACACACACACACACACACACACACACACACACACACACACACACACAATTACACATCACCACCAGAACAGTCAGTTTTTATTGCTGGTTCATCCCCCGTTCATCACCTGTTATGACTTAAATGTATCACACTGTAATGACAGCTTCATAAAACCCAATAAAAACATTTCAGTGTGCTGTGCTGTTCTTTTCTATGCTCTGCTATGGATGACATTTGTTATGTTCCTTTAACTACCAGTGCTTACATCTTCTCTGTCCACAACACTCCCAAAACAACATCCCTTACCTCTTTATTGTTGTTATTTTGTTACTGTCTGAAAGGAGGTTTATTGTGTGTGTGTGTGTGTGTGTGTGTGTGTGTGTGTGTGTGTGTGTGTGTGTGTGTGTGTGTGTGTGTGTGTGTGTGTGTGCACACGCATGCATGTGTGAATTAAGCATTTGGGAGTGTCTGTATCTGAGGGTGTGTGTTATGAATTTATGTTTAAATTTATGTTTAAATTTATGTTTCTATTTATGCATGTGTGTGTGTGTGTGTGTGTGTGTGTGTGTGTGTGTGTGTGTGTGTGTGTGTGTGTGTGTCGGTGTGTCGGTGTGTGTGTGTGTCGGTGTGCATATGTGAATTAAGCATTTGTGAGTGTAAGTATCATAGGGTGTGTGTAATGAATTTATGTTTGAATTTATGCTTGAATTTATGTTTCTATTTATGAGTGTGTGTATGTATCTATGTGTGTCTGTGTGTGTATGTCTGTTTGTTGATGTGTGTTTGTATGTGTAGTATGTGTGTAGGCAGGCTACAATATGTGCAATGAGATGAAAGGTTTCCTAAAAGCAGGTCAGACTGAGATCACAGAGGCCAGTCAGTTGGGCTGCTTCCACTCTGCTGAGCTCTGTCTCCTCTCATCCTTCACTGGGCCTCAATGCCAACACCAGTTTGCCTTCCTGCTTAACCACCCCCCCCATCACCCAAATCTGCTCCTTTGTATGTGGTAAGCTCTCTCTGACCTCTTTCTCTGCAAGTGTCTAGTCGCTCCTTTTCCTTCTCCCTCTCACTATCTCTCTCTTCTTCTCTCTCTCCAGCGCTCACTGATTTTGTTCTCATTCTGGCTTCTACAGTCCCTGTATCTCCAGTGGCATCTGCTGTGTCAGGCCCACGTGTGCCCAGAGTAAACAAAGGGCCTCATTAAGAATTCATCAGCACACTGGCAGAAAATCCTAAAGCTCACACTTTCCACCAAGACCACTGCCCATGGATATGTCCACCTAGGAGATTCTGGATCAAAGGGACAAAACAGATGGGAGGGAAAGAGAGAGAGGGAGGGGGGGGGGGGGGGGGTGTAGTGAATGGCAGCATCTAGCAAAATGAAACCTCTATCTCTGAAAAAAGTGTTGTATAGAACCAATGGTTACACTTTATTTTACTGTGTGTGTTACATTAGATAGTGTATCAAAGTGTGTAACAATATGTAACATTACGTGCTTACACTGTACAATAAGATTAGGGTTAGGGTTAGTGTTAGGTATGTACATTGTAAGTACATAGTATTACATGTTGTTACATGCACATACACTAAGAAAGGGACCATAAAATAAAGACAACCAAATAAAAAAAAATGAAGGCATGTATCTTTCTAAGTTGGTTTAACTTAATGTCATGTACAGTATGAACATAAATGGCATTGTTAAGCTAAAACAACGTGATCAACAGATTGCCATGATTTTAAGTTGATTCTATGGCGCATATTTTACAGTGAATGCAGCATAAACTGTCATTATGTTTTAATGTACCACTGGATGAGCTTTAAGTCACAGACAGAAAATAGGCGCTCTCTCTAACACATCAAAGCAAAGATGCTGTTCAGGGTCTACCTCTCCTCAGTTCTTTCTACACTCTACTCCAGTAAATCTCCTGGTCCCGCTTGAAACTGCACTGCTACTGTAGCTGCCCTTGCATGACAGTCACAGTCATGTTGAAGCTATAGGGTATCCCATAGTTACTGTGACACCAATTATTAAAGTGGATGATTTTACAATCGCACCACAATTGTTTGGATTACACCAAGAAGAAGCTAATGAACAAGAGGTCAATAGCCTACTTGTTCACAGATATGTATGGATGCTTATACAGGGCTATAATGTCTACAGGACATTGACATTTTGTGAACAGATGATGAGTCATTTTCCTACATGAATTCCTTAGGAAAGCATGAATGAAAATAAACAACTACTAAAATACTAATGCCAGACCATTTTTTGTGGCCAAAGTCAAACGATTCTGTGACTCAATAACTAAATATTAATTATTTGCCTTGACGCCTGGATCTTAGGATTAGACTGGTCTTCCAGCATCCTGATTGCACATGACCTCGAACTTCATTTCCACACGACCCATCCTGCATCCTGTCCCTGCACCCGCGGTGAGATTCGGATCATAGGCCTACATTATTTTTAATGTCTATATTGATGGGGTGCCACGGACTGCCAGAGTCACAAGCGGAAGCCACAGCCCCAGGCACAGACTAACTCTGGCAACTGCATTCAGTATCGGCCCGGTTTGCTGTCACTGCAGTTCACGGCTGCCAGTCTGAAACAACCCCCTGTCCGTTTTTTCGTCCTTTCATAATATTAACTCCCCTGTGCATAACGGCGCGGAAATTGTTAACGACAGCAAGTCCTTACTTAGATGATAGTACTTGGGCGGGGGACTCGCGTGACTCAAAAAGGGCAGAAGAGCCAAAAATAATCGCGCTCTGGACGAACAAAACAGGCAGTAGTGAGACCACTACTGCAGTATAATATTTCATCTGGCCGTGAGCGAAATACAGTAAGAATGTTTTCATTCTGGTCGTTTCATTTTATATTTGTCCACACGGTGGCGCCAACAAGAGTCAGCCGTCTCCATTCCGAACAACCGTAAACCTATATTAAAATAAAACAATCAAGCATCACAACCAAATGTCAGCAAATATTCAAACAAGTAAATTGATGCTGGGTCAACGTCTGTAGGCTATGCATAAACTGTGTTTGATGACAACTTAACAGCTTCATGACAATGAGTCATGACGTGCGCCAAAAACGTGTCATAAGTTAATCAGTCAGACAAGGCCAAAAATACGGAACTTAATGACGTACGATTTCTGAATAAGGACAAGCAACACACCTCTGTCGCACAACTGGGATCGCACAACTGCCAGAGATCCGCAGCTGCACATTTCATCATAGGGGTTAAGCCACGGTCAGCCACTGTTTTTAGACAGCAGGAAATCCCACCAATTATCAATAAACCTGCACCCATTCACTAAATCCTAAGAATGCAGAAAAGTGTAGTGTGGACTTGGAACAATGCAAAAGGTTTCCGTCCTGATGATATGTATTGTTGAAATTATCTTGCGGTTTCCAAACGTGCTTCTACGTATGATGACTTGTTAATCGTGCCACCGTATCGTCACACCACTTGTTCCACCTCTGCGTCGTAGCGACTTGGTTGCGACAATAACTGCAGTGCCCGCGAACGATCGACTGAAGGTCAGCCCAATGATTGTACATTGGGTCGGCCAATGTGCAATCGGAGCTGCAAATACTTTCTTCCTGGACTGTCTCCCGTTTCTCGGCAGTGGAGAACGGAGTGGCTTTGGGATGACTTTGTGTGGTCTGTGCTTTGCAGATTAGGAAAGTCCCACGAATTCCTTAGGCAAAGAGTTCACTGAGGAGGAAAAGGCGAAATCCCCGAGACTCCCACATACGTCATGGTCATACCAAGAACTGGCAATGTTTTTTATTTTATTTTGTCACTGCTTAATCTGAGCACATTTCTTTACACAATACAATTTAAGTAAGTCAGAGTAATTACTAGCGCGCGATGCGTGCCTGAAACCACCAAAACATTTGCGAATGGCACGCTCGGTCAGAGCCATAAACAAACGAAAGAGATGATTCAAGGAGAGCAAGCAGATGATGAAATATGCTTTGTAAGCAATGATACAATCATTGACCGAGGCAGCTGCTCCTTTGAGAGAGGTGAAGCTCGGATTACATCTGTTCAAATGCGATCCTGTATAAAGATATAGTTTTTTTTTTTTTACCTTTCCAGCACTTGGGAGCCCATGCGCAAATCAGCGGCCCCAAAAGACGCCGAGACGCACAGAGGTAACTGGCCAGATGTTCAGACAAGGGAGCCACCTACAGGGGAAGGGCCTCCATTTCTCCGAAGGCTTCCAGGGTGGACTGCCCCAAGTTGAGGGGAAAAAAACGCATGGCCCGGTTCAGCAATTTTATCAGTCAAATTTATTTTATTCTTTTTTTTACTTCTAAATCTTTGAACAATCGGTGAAACGCTACTAATCAAAAGTCACAGCACAAAGGTGAGTAGAGGTTTTAGACATTACAGTGGGGATAGACAGTCTAAACTAAACAAAAGCGGTACTATGGAAAAACTTTCTTCTAAATAAATAAATAGTCACAGTTCTGTCTTAAAGGTGCTTTATGTAGGATTGTGGCCAAAACTGGCACAGCAATCAAATCAAAGCACTGTAAAGCCTTGTTCCTCATGTAGAGGGAAAAGGCAAAAATAAAAAAAGAAACAGAATGTTTTTGTAAATTCTGTTTTGAAATGCAAATATTGTGATTATACTATGTTGTCAGTGAAATCAGTATTTAATATAACATTATTCCTTATGACATATCAAGACCATTTAATAACTATTTGCCATTAATCTTTTTGCATTTACCACCTTCAACACTGAAGATATGTCTCATGATGTGTCTACCTGTAGACATCTGGATGCTTGTTTCATCTTTGATTTCATCTTTACCAATTGTGGCTAGAGAAAATAGTGTTTGCTGTAAATTTGAAGAGCGGTATCAGGAGTAATATCAGCATATGGATTTGTCAGATCTGTGCCAAACAGCTATGTAAAGTCTGGTCACAATCTTTCACCTCAAGCATATTCATTCCTAGGTTTCACCCTCACTTTCAGGAATGGCAGCTCACCAACGAGCCCTTACTATGCTGTCATGCCCCACATTTGATGAGAAAACAAATCCTGCTCTTTGATTGTGGCAAGTGTGGTTTGTCTTTTAGTTTCTGAATGACTACAAGTCCTATGTAAGCACACAAAAACCGGGAAAAGCAGCTAGTACCAGAAAAAAGAACACTGCCTTACAGGCACTAGATATGAATCACATTCCAGGCTTACAAGCACCATGCCTGGTTGTAAAGGAGTCACCACCTAGTGCTTTGATGACCTTGAGTGTATTATGAGGCACTTCCAGTGTGTTTGATAACTGCTCATTTGATAACTCTGTAACCAGACATTTCCGTGCCATGCTTCTTTCCTACCTCTGACCAGAACACAAAGTTTTTCATGAAAAAGGGTGTGCTTTACTGACCACTACAAGGAGAGAGCAGACTTAACCACAAGCAACGCAACACCACACCACACATGTAATATTCATGTGGCCACAATGTCGTAAGAGACACAGATTCTGACTCCTACACTGCAAAAGCCACACATTTCCCTCTGTAAACAACGTTTGCATGTTTCCCAGGGCTGGAAGAGGTTGACCACTAATGACTGTGGTAGCCGGACAAGGCAGGGTGGACTCAGTCATGCTAAGGTAACTGTGCTGTTTTGGACTGTGCTCTTTGCCTGAAGGCCTTGCTTTGTGGTCACAGTCTTGACATAGCGCTATGTTATTGAGGTGGACGACTCTCTGGTATGCCTCCCCGTCAAAGCATTGGTTATGACAAGGTCACCGGACACATCCGGGCAAACTCGCTGGCCAGACTGTTATTTTGTATGTCTACTCACTGAGAATACAATGGACTGGTGATCATGTTCTGTGAAGGAATGTATATTACATGACTGTCTCACGGAAGTCAGAAACAGCATGCTGGCAGACGCAATACAGGATCACCTTTAGGGATGGTGCTTGTCGCTAAATGCACAATTTGGCAATTTGTTTTAAAGTCATACATTATCAGTGAATCTTGAAGGGGCACTCGGAAGTGAAAGAATGTGCTAGAACCCAAATTTTAATCATAAACAGTTTTCCTGTTTCACAATTTTTAAACTTTGAAATGTTTCTATTGAACATGTTTAATGACCTCTTTATAATATAATATGTTGTTTTAAGCTTTAGCTTTTAGCATAGCACAGCAAAGCTACATTTAGTGAAGTATTCCTACTTCATCTGATTTCAGTGCTAACTTATCAGCAATTTCATTTACATTGCATTAGCCTATGGTGATCATAGGCTTACATCACTATTAAAACGATCTTAAAGCTCACTCCCATAAATGACTTTAATGATCCAACAACATTTTGCAACATCTTTTTGTGTGTTGTGGGGTATATTTTCTATCTTATTTTCAAATGATCTGGAATTACCAGGACGTAAATAAAGTGAAAGTAAGATCATTCATGCAGCTGGTGGCAATAATGCATCGAATGGTGCCTAATCCGCTCCAAGAAGGCCAAAGGTGATGAGCAAGACATCAAGTAAACATAGGCTACATGATGGTCTGACAACAGGTCCAAGCTAATCGCTTTAGCGACACAACTGAACTAAGCAACTTCCGATGGATCGTCCAAACTTTGCTGTAGGGAAACACCTGCGTCGTGGAACAATGCATCAGACTAACATAGTTGTAAACATCATTAGCTGCTTAGTATGAACCAAGGGGGCAGGAGTAGACATGGAAGTTGAAACCTAATGGGCAAAAGCGAACCACTCGGAAAGGGCCCAGTAGCCTTTAGCATTCCATAGACTTCCATTCATTTCAGCGTCACTTTCACATGAAATAACTTTACATAGGAAGCATACAGTACCTTGATGTTGGTACTGTCGGACAACGAAGAACCCACAGCAAAACATATTTTCTTTGATCGGAAATCTGTCATGTTATTGCCTTGCTTAGTGTGAACAAAGGGGGCAGGAACAGACACAGAAGTTGAAACCTCATGGGCAAAAGGGCCCACACGGAAAGGGCCCAGCAGCCTTTAGCATGCAAGACTACCTGGAAACGAAAGTTAGTAGAATACCACAATACAGTATTAGCCTTCCACGCCATTAAATGTGATTGCAGCCGTAACGGTAGAAAAACACTCATTACGCAAATGATTGCATGCTGTCTAATTTGTATTTGAGCATCTATTCGTCAATTTATTGTATTCGGGTTCGTTGGCCGATGACACTCGATGTCAGCAGGAGTTTGCGCAGTAGACTGAAGTGGACACGTGACCAAGCCAAAAATCGAAAAATTGGCTTCATCGACTCCCAGTAAATACGACACTATCCCTCAGTCCATTTCTTCTACTGTCTATAGTATGAGTGATGCTATTGGGAAACAGAAATGTCCTACGGTAAGTCCATCGTTCAAACCATCAAAGTTCCTAAGAAAGTTAGCAACAACACTTCTGGGGAAACTACCCCAGGGCCGCACTTTAACCCTTTCAAACCATAGTTATCGACTAAGTTGTCAATACTCCAATCAACCTCAAGACAGAATGAGGCGCCTCTTAAATATGGTAAACCCTTAACCTGAATTGGGCCAATCAGTGCCTGTTAGAAAGTAGCCTACCACAGTGAAGGGGTTCCATAAGCAGGGTTTCTAAACAGCATAACATGTCTTACAAATAACAAACAATTAAAACAGTACACCCATGTGGAAAATGATTGCTCTGCTCAGAGGACAGGTGAAATACTGCTTCCACACCCTAGGTACCAGGAAAGGTGGCAAGTACTATGTATTTTATGTATTAGATAAACAATGGATTACGGCATAATAGAGCATGTATATGGGACATGAATTAATGGGTACCGCACTACATGTCAGAGAGGTTGTATAGAAAATGTGTAGCAAAAAGGAGAAATGCGTTGTGAATGTTTTTAAACCACAGGCGGAGCACTATATTACTAACGCCAAACACCTGGCGTAATATGACGTCAGCCGACACCAAACCTTCCCTTAAAAACTATAAAAGTGTCCACAAGCATTTCTCAAACCCTGTACTTGCAAACATAAATAAATCCATACCATTTCAGTCCATAGTCACCTTGCAGTCCATGAAAGTGTCAGTGTGTGTGTGTGTGTGAATGAATAAATTAATAAATAAAGTCTCTCTCCCGCCCCTATGGGCAGATAATGGTATCTCACGGGTGAACAATACAAACACTGCTCATAGCGAGTTCACAGCATAGTGGTGAGAAATAACCTTCTCATAAGGCAGATCACCTAATACTCTTAGGTGTGTAAGCAAAAGAAATACATGGCAGGGTTTTTACTCTCTGAAGCAAGGAACTCCGCCTCTATTACCTACATGGGAGCCTTGAATGAGCTGAAAGCCAATACTAGACATTTTACCTACCACTTACCACCTACGTGTATCCTGGGCATTTCCAATAACTTACTGTAATTTATCCTGTATTTAACATTTAAATATGAGAAAACCAGGGGGCTAATGCATAAGGTTGTTGTAAGCGTAACATGGCATTCTATTTTGCTTATAAACATATGACATTATTTTTATATTTATAAGCATATAAGTATGATGCTCCTTTTTTCGAGGGTGAAGGTATCTTTGATGTCCCCAAGGGACCATTTGTAGTACAGCCGGCAGAGATACGCATACCAACAACAAAAAATCATAACAATACACCCACAATTCAGACATAGACACAAAAACATTGAGCCATAAATACTAACAGGCACTTAAAGGAACATAAATACTTTTCACACTTATTAGCCACAGACCAGCCTGGATCTGCACCGAATCAGGTCCAATTCCATTTGTGAGAGTAAACAGCGCTCTATGTATGACATCACAGCACTACAAAAGGTCACAGGGTCATGCTCCAGGGCACCCTGCTGCACCCTGCTGTTGATACACTGTGCACTGCTATAGCATGCCATTTACCGCCTTAGATTGAGCATTTAAATGTAATTGCGTGTGAAGTGCACACTTCCTCCACTGTTTCTCTGAGTGCTCCTGAGGCGGGTGCATATGCCGGCGCAGCTCGCTGACCTCGCATTTGCTTCAGGTTATACTAACACAGTGTCCCTGAAGACTCTGTGGTCCCTTTCCACATTTACATTACAATTTGTACCTCATACTGCGGCAGGTCCAGTCCTAAGAGAGATTTGATGGCGGAAGAATAATAACTTCGGACATAACCCATGGGTTCACATTTACACGGCAAGCCTGGCTGGGCTGAGGTCAGGCGATTATGCGATTAGGGCTCTGGCTCTTAGCAGGGTGACGGTTTTACCACTAATCATTCATTTCAATGACAAAGCAGTATTGTATTTTGCAAGGGACTTGAGATAGGTGGCAAGAGCAGGCTCAGGGTTTCAGGTTTCCTCATTGACAACAAGGAAGTTTTCCAGCTGTGAACGTAAGAATGTGCGTGTGTGTGTGTGTGTAGAGTGTGCAACTGTGAGAGCGTGCGTGTGACTTTTTTGTGCCTGTGACTAGAACTTGAATTTGTCATGTTCATCGTGAAGAAGGAAGCTTATGGTTTCTTTGGACTGTACTTTGTACACTGAGGTGTGAGTGTAAGTGTGTTGTTTTGTGAGCATCTGTGTGTGTGTGTGTGCAGTGCAGTGTGTTAGCTCTGTGTGAATGTACATCTGTGTCTTTCTATGCGATGTGTGAGTGCATACAACTTGGAGGTTCTTATGAGGGTAATAAAACAGCAAACATGAGAATTTATTCAGGTCACTGTGTGTGTTGATTGCTTTGTGGTGCTATATTAAGCATGGGGGTTTTACGCAGAAACATAATACGACGAGGGGAAATTCTGTGCTCTTCATAGCAACATTATGGCTTGTTTTTTTCATTGATGGATATCCCCAGTTACCCTGCACATAGCCCCCAAGCAACCAAGTTCACCAGAACAACTTACCTCAGAGCACAGGAGACGTCAAGACGCTAATGCAAAAACCATCATAACACTCACCCTCACACACACACCACAGATAATTCACATCAAAGTTCACACTACTCTCTCTGTAAGTACTGTCTGTGGGTGGGGAGTTTTATGAACCTAGGCTCTGATTTACTGATTAAAGCTTGACATTTGCAAAGTGGTTTACCATATGCAGGAGTCACAGCGGCAGCACACATGAAAGGCCAAGGAGTGTGCTTGGTTCTTTGTGCTTGAGCACTAACCTCTGCTTATGTTGGAGAATCCTAGGCCAAGGCTATAAAGAAGGCTTGTCACAGGGGTTCAGCCATACACGCCCAAAAGAGAAAACAAATGCTCCACTTAAAAAAAAAAAACTGTCGGGCGTTACCTGTCGGGTGTGAGCTTCCTTAAGTTATCATCTGAGGAAAACTGGTACAGGAAGAACTAACAGAACACATGCTTCTCAGAGCGAGAACATTCTGCTCTCTAAGCTGACAGTTTATCACTGCAGTCAACAGAACACATTGGGCTGACCTTATAATATGGGGAAGTAAGGAAAATCTACAAAATAAGTCTTCTCCAGGCCCACACAATCTGGCCTTTGTCCATCTGTGTCTCTTAGTATATTTTTTTGACAGTGGCAGTTTTATAGATATAACCTTATAATCCTTTCCATTGCCTCTGTTTTGTTTATATGTCAGTGACATCCCCTAAAACCATCCCTGTTGGTTGCATAGCAACAAAAATGACAGGTGTATGCTAGTCATCATCACTGACAGGGATCTTGGTTGGGGTTGCTTCGGTCAGCAACAAACAGCTGTCAAGGGTGGAATGGACGTGACATCATTCAGTTCCTCAACCCCCATTGATCATACTGTCCTCAGTGGGTCTGCATGAATGTCTGTACTCGAACGACCACAATAGTGCTGATTTTACAAATAGTATATATAAGGTAAAGCCTGACAATGCAGAGAGAATCACTATACTGCATAAACAATTACACATGTACTGTAGTCATTGCCCAGAGTCCCTACTCTGTTCTGGTTGCTTTGGAGCATAACAGCTGTCAGGGTGGGATGGCAGTGACATCATCCTGTGTTATCTTTCTTGGGTGTGTCACTTACTCAAGTCACCTTTGACCTTATGGTATCAAGTAAGAGTTGCAAGTGGCTAACCACATGCAGGGATTCAAACGCCCACTGTGCTGTTGCACAAACGTCCCCTTCTACTCCTTTTCTTCAATTGGTATTTATTATCATAACACTCTACTGGCATGAAATGTTAGGTCTGTTCAAGCCAAAGAACACCATGCAAGAGAACACAGCAAGCCAACAGATTAATGAATAATAATGCCAGTTGTTGTTATCTCTGAAGTAAGGAAAACACTTTTGGTGCAAATCAATTACGGCAATATTTGTATTTATGTTTCATTTAAGTGAGGAAGCCCCACAGTGTTGAGATAATCTTGTTTAGCAGGAAGCTCTGGTTGAGAGGGCAGTATACAAAAGAAAACCTTCAAAATAAATAACTCTCTTCTCTCTCACACTCTAGATCCCCATCCCACTCTCCACCCCATACACACACACACACACACACACACACACTGGTCTTTCCCTCATTAAGGCACACGACCCCAAACTAATGTTTTGGGAGCCCCTGGGAGCCCCTCTCAGGATAGGCATATGAAGTCAAGCTGCTTGGACACCTTCCAGTAGTAGTGGTGTATTTGTGCATGAGAGGGGGAGGAGGATAAAAAAACACAGAGTCTGAGGCACTGCAAAGACAGACACACAGAGAGGTGTGAAGAGAGAAACAGAAAGACGCAAAAAGATTACAGAGAGACAGAGTCTCTGTGTGTGTGTGTCTGGGGGGCTTGAGTAAAATATTAGTAAACAGAGAAGTCAGTAAGAAAAAGTAAGTTTATCAACAGAGACAGAGACATTGACAGAGAGAAGAGAGAGAGAGAAAGAGAGATGTAGATGTAGATCCTGAGTATTGAGCTTTCTACTTAAATGGTCATGGCAATAAAGCTTACTGAGTTGAACTGAATGACAGTGTGGAAGGCATATGTGTACATCATAACAGACAAAGAAAGACTATGTGGGTCTGTTTGAGTGAGTGGGTGAGTGTGTGTGAAAGAGGAAATTGGGGGGGGGGGGGGCGTGGTACTGAGGTGATTCCTGTACAATGATGAGACAGACCAAGAGAATGTGATCGACTGGCAGGCATATTATAGCTAACCATCCCAGCCCCAAGTGCAGCCAAGCAGTAAGAAAAACAAGAACGGGAGAAAGAAAGACACAAAAGAGAGGGGGAGGACAGGGAGAGAAGGAGGGAGGAAGAATGAGAGTAGTGGTGGACCAAAACTTCAGACTCCCTAAAATAGTTTAGATTTATATTCTTTACAAGTGGATCTGTAATTTACTGCTCAATCGCTATGAGCAAAGCTTTTCAAATTCTTAGTAAATTTCAAAAAAAAAAAAAGACGATAACATTTTAGTTTGTGTTTTTTGGGCATGCCTAGACAGAACCACAAGTATGCAAAACTATTTGAACTGCTCTGAACTGTAAAATGGATCAACTCATTTTTGTACTGCCAAATAATTGTCTGCTACAAAACAAAAAACACACACCACCAGTTGAAATTACCTAG
The DNA here is from genome assembly GCA_030347295.1 of Setipinna tenuifilis. Classification (NCBI taxonomy): domain Eukaryota; kingdom Metazoa; phylum Chordata; class Actinopteri; order Clupeiformes; family Engraulidae; genus Setipinna; species Setipinna tenuifilis. The sequence goes on along the minus strand of CM059283.1, from coordinate 27,404,150 downwards.
TTCAGTAGAGTATGTCCCATTGACACCCAGTTATGTCTCTCCCACTGTCCTCCGTTTATAGCCTGTCATCTTGTCAGTCTGACACATTCTCTGCTTTTGGACTGCTTTCTGAATCCCACCCGTCACTTTGAGCCGGTTTCTCTGTGCTGTGGCCCCGTCATGAAGGGAATAGGGGAGAGCATTGTGCTGCCGCTCCCCACCGGCTTCCCTCCCTCTCCACACCGAAAAAGCAGAGGACGCAACTTGGCCACAAGTCTCACTGTTGTGTTTCTGGGCCGGTCGCCTATTTTCTATTTTCCCAGGACAAGCCAGTCTGTGCTATGCATAGCTGATATAATTGACAGCGACTAACGTTGAGCTGGTTTGTGAGACCTGGCACACATAGATCGATCTCGCTGATAAATATCTTGCCGCGTAAAAATAAATAACTGGTTAGGAAAGTGGCGCTCGGAGTATCAGATGATGGTGTGATTGATGTGCCAAATCATCTGTAACAATAGCATGCATTTGCTCAGCTCCTTCACACTCTGGTCTAATCATTCATTCGGCTGTCAAAAGAATTCAGTCGAGTAATTTGTTGACCACGGCCGTGACCATATTGTGGATTTATTGTGGAATCGCCAGCTATATTCTGTCATGCGTGATAATCACATCGGCTTTGTTCCTCAAAAACTCTAGCTGGGGTACACAAAGCTGTCGGCGGCGGGACACAGACCCCCATTCCGGTTAGTCAAATATAGTTGGAAAATGTTGCCTCAAAAGGACTTTGTGAATTTAAGCCCCCCTCCGTTTTGCTTTTACAACCTCGTCCCCTTCTTTCCGTTGAGAAACTCACACGTAGTCATTCAAAGGAGTTCCCCCGTTTCACCACAAAAGGGGCAGCGTAGTAAGTTTAACAATGTGTGTCCAAGGTAGTGGGACTATCATCTGAAATTCTTTCTCCCCCGCCTACTCTGTAGTAAGCACTTTTAACGGTAGCCTTCCCTCCCTCCATCCAACCGGCGGTGTGCTGGGTAGCGACGTTGCCATAGAGCGGGCTGGTTTAGTGTAGCGGAATTAAACGCGCAAATCCACACGCTCCGATCCAGATCAAACATAGCAGCAATTGCCTGGGCTGCCAGCCGACATGAAAGGTAACTTCATACGCTCGAAATGACTTGCTTCTCCGTGGCAAAGAGGCCGTCCTCTTCTCAGCAAAAGTGAAAGCTGTGGGAGACTCGCAGTGATAGACAACACCTGCGAGCTCGTTTAAATGGAGAGAGGCGGACTGACAATTCTGTGTTGTGCGCTCCCTTGAAAAGGGGCTCCTGTTCGGTGGAACAAGCGAGCCTTGTTGATTGCCGTGATAATCTGATTTTGGAGATGTGAACGCCACATGGATTATAGGGTTACTGGGTAAATACAGAAACGTGTCACAATGCGGTCCGTGCACTCCGGTCTGCGCCTTTTGTTCGAGAGGGACCAGGTTGGCCGCGTTCTCGGATGCAAATCTCAGTAGCGATTCTAACCACCTGGCAGTGCTGTCTCCGGGGCCGAACTGCTTCCTCCTTCCATGCTGCTATGACTTCCTGGCTGCGCAATTACACTAACTTCATTCTGCATCGCAAGCTGCTCATCGCACTGTTCACAGTTTTTACCAGCGTCTCTCAAACGGGTGAGTTGTCAATAAAGAGAATGTGCGCATTTTGCATTAGTGATGCTTCATTCATATCAAATGGCTGCTTGTTGTACATGGTTAGCTTATATAAACAGTTTGTAATCGCAATCTTGTTATAGCCTACTTGGATGACTCCCTCTGTGTGTCCATTTGAAACATTCCGTGTGGGCTACTAAATTACAGGAGGTATCCAATTGCCCATGACCTAATTGACGCCCTTGACCTAACTGGTAACACCTTACACAGAATTATCACCAGGGGAGTTCCGCATCCGAAGTCTTGGCTAGGACTGCCCTGCCTCTCAAGCCTTAGTATTTTTAGGATGTGTTCTGCAGTATACCTCTGCCTTTACCCAAAATGACATAATCTCGCAATTTTAAGTTTAAGACTACTCTGACATTCATTGACATTTGAAAGTAACTGATCAAAGTGTCTGTTATCAAGTTTACATACATAACATACCATATTCAGCAGCTGTTTCACATTTTGCTCTATAGGTTTAAAATAGTTGTTTACTGTAATAGCAGTTTTTAATATTACAGGAGTTTTCACAACATTGTTCATTAGCCAACTCAATTTCATCAGTGCTGATGACATGTCCAGACCTGCATAATATGCTTTTGTGAAGCTCATGCTGAATGTGTATGAGATGAGAGCAGTGTACTCTCCAGAAGATCCCTCTCTCAGTGCTCATTCATGTGTAAATTTAGTCTCTTCATGTGCTGTGTGTGTGTGTCTGTGTTTGTGTGTGTGTGTGTTTAGTGGCGGACAGCGCTTGTGCATCGCCCCTTGTCTCGACATGTGAGGAGTGCCTACGTCGAGGTCCAGAGTGTGGCTGGTGTATTCAAGAGGTGGGTTACTGCTACCATTGGCATCCTTGGCGCCTCTTGTTTGTGTATGTAAGGTTACAGACAAAAGCCTTTTTCAAAACAGATTTAAAGCGGGGGGAAGCCTCTGTTCTGTGTGTGTCTCTCTTTCCTCTCTCTTTGCCTCTGTGGCTTTGGTGTTTTAGAGATAACACAGCAATATTTCAGCGCCTACCCCCATCTAAAGTATGTCTGTGTAGTCTACACCCTATCTACACAGGCACACAAATGGGCACACACAAAGTCTCTTTCCCTCTCTCCACCCCATCCTAAAGACACACACATAGGTACACATGTTCACACAGATTTTATGAACATGATGAGTTGTTGAGTATGTTTACAAATAATAACTTTAAAATGCACACACACACATACCTATACACCTACACGCAAACACAAGCAAAGCATACTTCATACTTGTACATGACATAAGCCATCAGCATTGTCATACACAAACTCATTTTCTTAGTATTTCACACTTCTTATGCACACATACTTACACTGTATACACACAATTCTTTTTCACTGTCTTATTGTGCATTTATACACTTACTACTTACACCCTTGTATTTTTCAGCAATGTATAGATTCACTGCCATTGACATATTACACACACACACACACACACACACACACACACACACACACACACACACACACACACACACACACACACTAACACACACATTAGGCACATATATAACACAGTTTTAATCATAAGGCCAAAACAAAAAAATGCACAGAAACTTTGTTTGACATTTTCTTTCTCTCACATAGACACACTGACACACATACACGCTCGCATACACACTCTCTCTGACACACACACACATTCACACATGTCTCAGGTCTCTCCATCTCACACAGGGCCACTGAGCCTGTTAATCCCCTCCACTCATAAAAACAGAGTACTTACCAGCCCCACAGGCGTGGGAAACCATTACTAAAAAAACGACTACTACTGCTATGCCTTCAGCCTACTGACCAGCCTTATAATGTCAGGTGGTTTCCCAGACCACTCACAAACATGGAGTGGCCCTTATCTTGCACAGGGTCACTAAGCCCGACGCCTCGCTCCTTCTGTCAAGGTCTTATCGCACTGGCCTTAAGCACAACTCTAGACTCCCCAGAGACTTTGGCCCTTCCTTGCTACTTCTCGCTAGTGGCTACTAAGCCAATAGTGAAGCCTCTGTCTAAAGGTAATGTCAGCCAGTGTGCTATTTGTGTGCAATGATTAATCAATTTTGCAGCTGTTCTGGGATTGACAATGACTGAAAATAGCTTGAAAAGGTTCAAAATGTGATAAAAGGAAAGACACACTTGAGAACCGAATAGAGAGGGATTGTTCCATTCAAAATCACAGCAAAGCTCACATGTTTAAGCATGGTTGAAGATGGTGGAGTTCTCTTTCCTGGCCAGATGGTTCATCAGTATCTCAGTGGTATTCACTGTGAAGGGACAGAGGACGCCAGCATGAGACAGCCCTGCTTGTTTATTAGTGCTGTTGCTAGAGTTTATGCCATGCCTGGTATTTGGATTAGACTTTGTTGTGCTCTGGTCACAAGGTGCTTATTCTTCTCAGACTAATCCATAATCTTAATGACATTGCATAAACTGTGTCTCAAAATCGAACAGTTTTCCTGTATTGTTTACTCAAAACAGCTAAAACACAGCAGTCTTGCTAAAATGCCATCATTCCAGGGCACTGACTCATAAAGTTATGAAGGTGTAATTCAGTATCTGTAATAGCTGTAAAGCATGGAATGAAAAAAAAACAATATGAATTCTGAGGGTACTAAAGGTACCTGGACTTAAAAAGTGGAGTTAAAAAGTGTTCACAGTGTGCCTTCAGCTAAGTTATCATTTGACTGTAGCACTTTTGGTATTCACTCAATTCTACTGAATCTAGTTCAATAACTCTAATGTTACACACACCGCATAACACTCTTCTTTAATATCCCCTGTCTCATTCATGGACAACTGTATTGTAGGTCATTCTTTGATTTTAGCACACCCAGCTGAGTTCATTTGATACTTTTGTTCAGTTAGATGTGATCCCCTCAAGCCTACAGCAGCTCACTGCTCAGATTCACTGGTGCCGAGGCTGTGCTGTAGACACCTGGAACAGTAAAGGTGGTAGGGTTTAGCAGACACTTTCACATAAGGAGACAGGAACTTGAAATGTTTAGTTAATCAAACCTGGTTCAACTGTTTGCCAGATGGTAAGTCCACCCCTGTTCAAACCCTTCCTTGCCAATAATGATAACAACAACAACAACAACAACAACAACAGCAATGCCATATAATAACAAGGACCATAATTTTAGTCGTGATGCACATCATTTTTACATTGAGGACTTCCTAGATGGAGCACATATGAGCCAAGGCTGTGCATTAGACACCTGGAGCAGTAGCCTTAGTCACTAACCCACATCCTCTCTACAATCAGGACTTCCTGGATGGAGCACATGTGAGCCAGCGTTGCGACTCCACCTCCAGCCTGCTCAGGAAGGGCTGTCGGTTGGAGTTCATCGAGAGTCCCCAGATAAAGGTGGAGGTAGATGCCACACTCAGCAGCACACAGGTGGCTCCCAGACGGATCAACGTCCAGCTACAGCCAGGTAGGTAACATTGTTAATAATTGATAATGAGAATGATTTTATTATTATCAGCAACATCATAAACATGTCACATGGCCAATCACATGTGGTCTGTTATTTAAATCTGTTATAAACATTTATCAGAAAAATGTATTAGATCTACATGATGATTAGGTGTATGATGAAGTTAAAGTTGAAATGAGGTCAGATTATGTTTTCTTATAGAAATGGAGCTTTTATCTAGGATATGATTAGAGAGCATCTGCAGTTTATAAAAGAGGTCATCTGAAGAGTTCATGTGCTTGTGTGCTCTATTGGTGAGGAGGCTGGGAAAAAGTTTCCCTTAAGTTAGTTAGTTTGCGTCTTTCTGCCATATCTGATATGCTTATTGGAATCAGGGGAACACGATAGCTGACTGAAAGCAAAAATGTTCTTTTAAAAAAACATTACTCCCATATCTTTAACTTCAAACTGATCAAAAGACACAGCTTCACCGTATGTGACTTCACTGACTACACTACTTTCACATTGAAGAATGTGAAAACAAGGGTCTGGCATCTATGGTGAATGTTTGGAAAAAAAAAAGGTCCTTCACGTGGCCTGTTCTGACATGACTTCCTTCCACTGTTTTTATTAGTTTGCAGAAGTAATTTGAGTATTATGGAGACACCCATATGTAACCTGCATTATATTTACTGTGCAGTTCAGCCCACATCGGATTGGACATAAACCTTGGTAACTTGCGGCATCTTTGATTGGAAAGATGGAAAGAGTGCATTAATGTGCATTAATCCATATCCGCTTGCTTGCCCTGCATAGCATGTTAGCACAGCTGTCAATGTGTGTGTAGGGAGAGGACGATTTGCTACATTGTCCACCTCTACCTCTCCCATTTGGGTCACAGAATCAGTGTAACCAACTTGTTGCTTCTTACAATTGCCTTGACATCATCTTTCAGAAACAAATAAGATCAGTAAGATCTGGGGCCTCATTTATCAAGCGTTCTTACGAACAGATATGTGCGTAAAGGGTGTGTGCGATCATTCCTGGGCAAAGTGTGGGATTTATGAACTCGTACTTGAATGTAGGAATGTGCCTAAATATACGCACAACTCTGACCAGTCGTACGCACAGGAACCTAGTGGTAGAGTAACGAAACTGCAAATAGTATTGATTCTAGAGCTTCGTTCGCTGCACAGGAGCATATATTGGACCTACAATGTTGCTTATTTTTGTATGACAGTGTGTTGGACGGTATTCGGGTCCTTGTATCTAATTTAGAAGTAGGCCTACTGTGGTCTTAAGCGTGCTGAATAAAGCGCAAGTAACATCACAGCCTAGCTTTTGTTTCATTCCACCAAAAATGTAAAATATAATTGTTCAATAGTCCTAACTTGAAAATAATTAGTGTAGCCTAATTAATATGGGTATAAAAGACATACCTAGGATATGCCTTTAACACGCAACATGGCCCATTTGGCATTGCTCGAGGACCTGGAAAACCACCCGTAACGCAGGGAGCGCGTATTTAGGGAGCGGAGAGATTTGTTGGCGGAAAGCAATGAGTTTCCAAGGCATATATTGCTTAATTTATGCTTTGAATTGGGGCCATTTCTCCAGCGTGAAACGAAGCCGTACCTGTCGATGTGCAAGTCCTATCCACTCTGGGAAACTCATTCAGACACATGCACCTCCCTGTATGTTTCAAGGTTGTCTGCTTATTCTGTGTCCCTTTACACCTCTGTTTGCTTATGTCCTCCTTTTTTTGTAAGTCGCTTTGGATAAAAGCATCTGCCAAATGCAATGTAATGTAATGTAATGTAATGTCATTTGGTGTCATGAGGTCGGTATCCCCAACTGCGCATGCGGAGTCTCCAATAATAGCTGCTATTCGTTCTTCCAAGGCTGAGAGTTTTACATGATTTGGAACTTGCCCTCCCCCGGTCACCGCAACAGCACGCTAGTAAGCGGCCACACGTTTTTTTGCATTTAATTTAACATCAAACCACTTCTTTTTATCTCGGTCACAGTCCGTGGTTCCTATCCTACAGCATTTATGCCGCTTGTCACTTTTTCCCACACAATATTTTTTCTTTTGTTTGTAACCCCTACCTCCAACGTGCCAAATATGATTTTTTTCATTTTGTTGGACCTCTGTGACCAGGGTTTTGATCTCCGTGTTGGAGAGATTGCGTTTCTTCGAGCGCCTCTCCATCATTCCACCAAGGCTCAATTAGGAATTCCGGTGGCTTTTAAAGGGATTGTTGATGCCATATATGGGTAATTGGGGGCGTTGCGGGATGTAAATTAGTCTGCTCGTGCCCGCACAAGGTGATCTGGAAGGTGTGGAATTTATCATTGCAGATGTGCGTACGACCAGCGTTGGAACGGTTGATTAAATGCCGAAATTTCTGTGCTTAGGAACATTCTAAATTTCATTCATCTCCACTTTTCTCTCCGAAACATCCGCATTGGATGAAGGAACACCACCTTCCACTGTCTAAGACCAAACTTCTGGTCATTCCAGCCCAGGATTCAATCTGCTATAATATCAACCTGAATATGGGCTCTCCCACTGTTGCTCCGACCAGGGTTGCCTGGTTGCCATGATCAATGACTGGCTATCATTATCTGACCACATTGCCTCAGTAGTCCAGTCATGCAGCTATGCTATGTACAACATGCAAAACATCAGACCGTACCTGACCCAATATGACAATCAGCTTCTGGTACAGGCTATGGTCATCTCTTGCTTCGCTAACTGCAACTCTCTCCTGGATGGCCTACCTGCTTGCACAACAAAACCATTACTGGTATTCCAGATCACTCCAAAAGGGCGCACGTCACTCCTCTTTTCGTCAGTCTGCGTTGGCTCCCAGTGGCTGCTTAAATTAAGCACAAGGCTATGACTCTAGATTACAAAGTAACTTCAGGGTCCACCCTTGCTTATCTGAAGGCTATAATAAAGGCTTATGTCCCTTTCAGGGCGTTGCGATCCTCAAAGACGAACCGTCTGGTCTTGCCCTCTCCTCACACAAGGCGACCTCAGTCTAAACTGTTCTCTGTTGTTGTCCCTGAATGGTGGAACAAGCTAGCAGCTGCTACAACAGTAGCATCATCCCACTCGACCTTTAAGAAGTTTGTGAAGACCCGAGAGTGCTTCCCTTCCTAACAAACAAACCTCCACTCACCAACACTTTCCTGTACCCTGGCTACACTAACTTTGTTATGCCTTTGTTTACTCTCCACATATCTGTAGCTTGTTTGTCCTCTTTTTTTGTAAGTTGCTTTGGATAAAAGCTTCTGCTTAGTGTAATGTAATGCATTTTAATTCAAACTAGTGAAAAAGTCCAAACTATGTTCACCTTATAGTCTTCTTTTTCTCCTAACATGGTTTTGGGAGAAAAAAATCAGAAATCAAGATATCTTATTTATGCCAGAGAAAAGATATATGACTGTGTGTGTGAGTTCAGGTCTGTATGAAGTGGATTACACAATGCAACCCAGAGTAAAAATATAGACGCAAGCGGCAATGACCGGTCCTCGCTCACAGCACGCCCCCCTCACTATCAATGAAGATGCTGTGGAGAGAGTAAGCAGCACCAAGTTCCTGGGCGTGCACATCTCTGAAGACCTCTCCTGGTCAAAGAACACTGCATCACTGGCCAGTAAAGCCCAACAGCGACTCTACTTCCTCAGCAAGCTGAGGAGAGCCAGAGCCCCAGCTCCCATCATGAGCAACTTCTACAGAGGCACCACGGAGAGCATCCTCACCAGCTGCATCACTGTGTGGTATGGCACCTGCACTGTGTCCTGCCCAAAAAAACTACACCGAGTAGTGAGAGCAGCTGAGAGGATCGTGGGTGTCTCTCCTCCCTCCCTGCAGGATATCTACCACACCTGCCTCACCCACAAAGCTCTCTGCATTGCAGGTAATCCCACCCCACCCATCCAACAGTTTCCTCAGTCTGCTGCCATCAGGAAGAAGACTGAGGAGACTCCGGGCCAGGACCAGCAGACTGAAAGACTGCTTCATCCACCAAGCTCTCCCTGCCCTGCCCTGCCCTCCCTCCCCCATCCTTCTCCCCCACACACACCACTTTCCTCTCTCGTTTTTAGTGTAAGTGTCCCAGTCTGCTGAAACTTACCTAAGGTGGAACTCTCTACCTGCCCTGCCCTTCCTCCCCCATCTGACTGTCTTGTTTATAAGATGTTGAATGTTCACTCTGGGCCTAGGGAGCACTGCAATTTCAAAATCTGTGTGGGCAACCTGTACATATGGTTTTTGACAATAACAAGACAAACTTTTGGGCAGTTCCCGCCTTTTTGGTCCAAGATATTGGCAATTCAAAATCCCATTTTTTACATTTACCAATTTTACTAGCTGGTGCTATGCTATTAACAAGTGTTTATGGGCTGGGTTGATGCGCTTCTGTGACAGTGACATATCAAAACTAGGTACATAGTGGTACATGGTATGAATGTCACATGGTACTGATTTTTGGCCTCCGGTGCTTGGGCCCTAAATAGGATCTCTTACAACAAAGTTGTGAGGTGGACATGCCAACAACGATACTAAGCCCTCTAGGAGTTAGCATCTGTCACTAGCACATCAGAAGAGAGGGTCACTTACTGAGTAGTACTACCAGCTGGCTACTGTCGCTAATGCATAGTTAAGGCAGTTCAATGTACAATAGACACGCACCCTGGTTTGTTCGATGAATTGAAGCTGCATTTAATGAAGACATTTCTTGATAAGTAAGTGTAACAAGTATGTAAATGACTAGTTAGATGGCTCACTATGCATCATAGGATGTGATCATCACATATTTGTTCGCCACCCACAGTCCACATGACACCTCAATGCATCCATGAGTGAGCGACCACTCATATACTCCCCCACTGCTGCAGAATCCTTACATCAGTGATTTCTAAAGCCTCCCAGAGAACCTGGCCTATTTCCCACATTTATCTCTGTCCACTGTTGTGCGACTGGTCAGAGCTCTTAAGGAGTTGTAGTGTTTGGAACTGCACTCCTTGTCAGAGGTTGCTCAATGTGTAAACAAGCAACTAGGCCCCCCAGCATAAGGTCATCCCTGCAGATCATCTTGCAAAGCCCGTGTGTCACTTTTTACGAGTGACGGTCAGCATGAAGATAAGGGTCTTGTGGAAGATGCTCCTTGTCTACACACACACACACTAAATATATACACTAGACACACACAGGTAAAATATATGTGTGTGTATGTGTGTGTATGTATGTGTGTGTGTGTGTGTGTGTATATATATATATATATGTGTGTGTGTGTGTGTGTGTGTGTGTGTGTGTGTGTGTGTATGTATGTGCACATACACAGAGAATGGTCAAACTGCAAGAAGCAGTAAAAATTAAAGAAATAAAATCTAACATTGATATGATGTTTGTGTCACTGGCAGATCCTCTTACTGTTTAGGCACATTATAATGCATTGGTTTCCTTACATGTATGAGGCTTTTAGATGTGTGTTTTTGATTTTAATATTGCCTCCCACACAGAGCATGTAAGTTATTAAAATAATAATATTTGATTCAGTGGATTGTGTCCCTTTCAGTGCTACAGCTGCATAACTTCTGTGTCTGTATGTTGTAACAGTATGCTGTGTTAGCAAGTGTTAACAGCTGTTCCAGCGAGCCGCTTGATCTGTAAGGAATCCTCCCCCATGTGGAATGTGATGCACAATAGTTTATGTTGCCCTCTATGCTGATTTTGTCTGTCTTTACAGATGTTCTCTGATGATGTGGTCATGTGCTATTTGAGGGAGGGGTTTCCGTGTTCCATGCTGTCTTAAAGGCAGCATCAAGCACAGGCTGCATTGGGCTTGTGCGCTGTTGCCTGTGTATTGCATCATGGCCTAGTGTTTACTCTAACGTTCTGGGTGGTGGGATGTGATGTTGATGTTGCACATGTCCCTGTTATGCTTAGGCAACAAGGCCAGTTTCGTGGTGGAGGTGCAGCAGCTGGAGAGGTACCCGGTGGACCTGTACTACCTGGTGGACGTCTCGGCCTCCATGAAGGACAACCTGGAGCGGCTCAACAATGTGGGCGTGGCACTGTCGCATCAGATGCGCAGGCATTCCAGCGACTTCCGCATGGGCTTTGGCTCGTTCGTGGACAAACCAGTGTCACCATACATCAGCATCCACCCTTCAAAGATTATCAACCCCTGCAGGTAAAAACGTGGGTGACTAGTCAAACTGATTCTGCTTGAACTCTGTTGGAGAGCACTGCTTTTTGGGTCCTGGGAACCTTTTTTTTTAATCGAAGAACCTTTTTGTGGTTTTCTTAATGAAGGCCATATGGTGCAGCGTTTAAAAGGGTCTACCTGGCAACAGAGATGATTGGCCAGTTGTATCTGAACCTGAAAAGGGGGTGGAGGGGGGTAATGAATGGAGCCCTTTGTTCTACCAAGGGCCAAACAGTTGGTTTTAATTGCTCCCCCCAAATAACTGCACCTCTGAAAGGGCAAAGTTGAAGACTCCCTTTGTGTAAACTGCCCATAGCTAAGCTGGCCAGTGAGGCTACTTTACAAATGAGTCGTGGCAGTTATGGATGCCTGTCAATGGATACTGTGTTACTGACAGGCCACATTGGTGAAATCATTGTGGTTTGTGAGAACGGTCCTAAACAAATACATAAATGAAAGGGCTGTTCACATGTCAAAGCATTTGCCGAACTTTAAGTTGTCTTAAATTTCATCTGTTCATTCATCTGCCCTGGAAGCTCTCTTGTTGTTAATATTAGCATTTCTCTTTCTTCCTATTTCTCATCCCTCCCCCAATCTGTTTCTTTTGTTCCCTTTTACCCTCCCCCATCCTCCTTCTGCCTCATCACAACCTCCTCCAACTTTCTTTCTGTCTATTTTCCTCTGTCTGTCTTGCATTATCCTATCTTTTACTCAATGCTGACAATCTTTCCCAACTCCTTCTGTCTTACTCTGTTTCCCACACACTCTTTCTCTTCCCACTCCATTTCTCATTCCCTTTTCTCTTCATCTCTTCCTCTTCATCTTATCCATCTATCCATCTGTCATTCCATCTCACTCCCTCTGTTTACCCTGTATCTTTTTCTTTCCTATACTTTCCTTTCCTAACTGTCTTTGTCCTATGTTCCCACCTCTTTCTCTCTCTCTTTCTCTCTCTCTCTCCCTCTTCCACTGCAGTGAGTATGATGTTCAGTGTCGTCCAACCCATGGCTTCATCCATGTGCTGCCCATCACTGAGAACATGACTGAGTTTACACGCATCATCCAGCAGCAGAGGATCTCAGGGAACATGGACACGCCTGAGGGGGGTTTCGATGCCATGCTTCAGGCAGCCGTCTGCCAGGTGGGCCCCAGCCCCCCCCCCCATATCACACACGCACACACACACACTTGCTCTTCTTTTCCCACACTCATACACACACACACTCATACCTGGGCATGACAAGAGAAGAACAGTGTAATCAAATGTCTGTGTAATCAACATGTCTGTGTACCTAAGATACCTGGGTATGGTTCAGGTTAGAATAGATCCTGAGCCTCCATTGTACAAACAAAGGGACTGTCTGACCCAGCCAGCAATGAGATGATGTACAGCTATCCATCAGTCAGAGTGAATGACTCTAATTATTCCACAATGAAACTCTGAGAATCAAACACATGTGGGTTTTAGTGGTGTCTCTGTGGAAAGGAATGTGGGGTCAAAAGAAGGTTTACTTTATCTGCAGTGTCTTGTTGAGATTTAGTCAGTGGAAATAATTTCTGGTGGGATTCAGCCTACGTGAGAGGATGGTCCCACATGTAGTGTCCATATGTCGGCAAGAAAGACCTCCGAAGGGCCTAGTGTCATGCTGATCCTCATTACACTATGCAGTTTGCACATGATGCAGCTTCTACACTGTGTTATATTGCTTTCAGCAGATGCTTTTGTCTAGCCAGGCTAGCGCTGTTTCCACTCAATTTCATTTACCTCCAGCAACTGCATCAGGGAGCATAGCATAAGTTTCGGTTCAATCCGAGTCTGAATGTGTATGGGCCAATCAGGAAACGGGGAGGGTTGCAACTATTCTCAAAATTGAGGATTTAAAGCCAGAACAAGAAAATTGCTAGAGGAATTTTATAGAGCGGAAAGACATTATTGGCCTTCTTCTGACAGGTTTTGGTAAAGGCTTAATTTACCAAGTAGTAGTGATGGGTTGAAGCAGAAAATATCTGCCCACCATGGAGTGAACAAATGCCAATGCAGAGGTTTCGGACGCTTTGCACGAAGCAAAACGATGTGAAAGCGGCTGATGCATCAGGCTAGCTTTTGTCCACAGAAAAGTTCAATTTAGAAGCAGCACTCAATCTCAATTGTTTACATTCTTCCTGTGTAAAGACACAGTAAAGTCAAAATAATATAATCTGAGTTTTTTATATCAAGGAAACAGTTGCTACTAATCACTGTGTCAATTTTTAATAAGATGGACTTTTCTGTGCTTGGATGTTGTTGCTTGCTCAAATCATCGAGGCACTGACCATGCAATTTTGTACAGTGTTAAACATGTCTTGCTTAGGTTATGAGGATATGTTTAAGTTCTGCCCCACTTAGACCAACATTTCATGTGTAAGAGAATATAAAACTAAGGCATAAATACTTAATGTCAGATTCTGTCCCATTGAGAGGGAAATCTCACACTGTCAGTGTCAGCAATAAATTCAAATGGAGATTTTTGTCATCATAGCTCTTCTTCTTCTTAATATTATTAATAATAATGATATTAGCTGCTAATAATGGACTTTCAGTACACCAACATTAGCCTCACTTAACCCAATTAATCTGGGTTTGATTCTCAAATGCCATATATGACTTATGAACTCACCCGAATCAGAGGATTCTATCCAGGGTGCATACCTTTTTACTTATTATGATGCTAATAAGGAGATTACTGTCTACACCCATTTTAACAGTCAATGTATATATCACCAGCATGCTGTGGGAGATGGTGTGATTCCTCTGAAGCTGAGGTGGCTGCCTTTGTTGTGGTTGGAGGCTGGAATCGACTGGGGCCAGTGCTCTCCGGTGTGGTACAATGATCAGACGGAGCCAGCGGGTCCCGTGGCTCTCCTCCTCCCCCTCCTCCTCCTCCTCCTCTTCACCCTCATCCTCCTCTGCTTAAGGAATTTCCTTTTGATGAGATCAGCAGCTTAGTGGCGCTCCTATGTTTATGGAGATATGCAGGGGAAGACGTGTCTGCTTAATATCAAAAACATTTGTGAGGTCTGTGTGTGTGGGGAGGGAGAGGCAGAGAGAGAATCAGCACGCGCATGCACGTGTGTGTGTGTGTGTTTGAGTGAGTGGGGCAGGGTAGAGAGAAAGGGAGTGTGTATGTGTGTATGGATTTTTTGTGCGTGTTTGTTGGGGCGCTGGGGTTAAGAGAAAAGGTCTGCATATATGTGTGTGTGTGTGTGTGTTTAAGGGGTTGGTGCAGAGTAGAGAGAAAAGGTCTGTGTATGTGTGTGGAATTTTTTTGTGCCTGTTTGTTGGGGGTGGGGGGTTAACAAAAAGGGTCTGCATATGTGTGTCTCTGCGAGAGTGTGTGTGTGTGTGTGCATGTGTTTGCACATGGCTGCACGTGTGTATGTGTGTGTATGAGTAAATGCCTGAGTATGTACGTTGTGCTCCCATGGACATGAATTCCAATGTGATTCTGTTTTTAGTTAGAGGCTGACTACAGCATCTCCATCTTCTTGGGTCATGCTGGTTATATTTAGTCACTTGTAATCAGCCTGCCATCCAAGCCTGGGAAACTATCTGTCTTCAGTGGTAGCCTCTCCACTTACCCCCCACCAGCACCTTCTTATTCACAGGGAATGAATGCTGGGTTGAATCAGCGTTAGCCTTTAAATATTTTTAACCGGTGAAATCGCACCAGAGTCACGGGGGAGCCCGGCTGCCCTTCTTGCGAAGTGCCCTTGGCGGCTGACTCACATTGTGCACCTGGGGGGGCTAGGAGTTCAGGAATGTGAGGTATATCACTGGTGGCTGTACTGTGTAGTTGCAAGGTTTTTTATGTCATCGTTAAGAGACTGCACCGCAGAAACTCGGGCCAATTTGTTACTTAGACCTTAAAAAATGACCCCCTGGATGCAGTAATTTTACCCTCTGTTTATACATATTTGGCAAAAGAGAAGGGGGAAACCCCTGGAGATTGCTTCGACACTCATCGCAAAAATCGACAAAGTAAAACAAAACATCTGATAACTGTGTAAACAGTCTCCCAGCGTCAGGGGTAGCTACCCTTTAAGAGTTTCAGTCATGCAGGGAGAGAAAGACTGAGTAATGGATCTGAATGAGTAATTTATTGCATATTTTTCTTTCTGTTCGGCCCATGTTTTGATTGTGCTGCTTGAGTTATCAGTATTTACCCCGCAATGTCTCACCCCTGGCAGAAGGACATTGGGTGGAGAGCTGAGGCGAAGCATCTGCTCCTGGTGATGACTGACCAGCCTTCTCACCTGGCCCTGGATAGCAAGCTGGCAGGCATTGTGGTGCCTCACGATGGCCGGTGTCACCTGGAGGACAATACCTACACCCAGACCACCACTATGGTGAGCACACACACACACACACGCACACACACACACACACACTTTTAATGCACATGTGCACACATAGGCATAAACACACACTTGAAGCCCAGCCGCATACACATGCAGATGCTCACACACACAAACTCGCATATATTACATTCACACACACACACATTGACACACAAATACCCACATATAAGCAAGTCATACTCTCAACATTATCTCTCCCAGTGTTAAATATTACACACATAAATGGCAACAGGGTGTAAGGGGTTAAAAGCCATTAGATTGTACCATGATGAACTCTGAGATATGATATTCCATAATTAATTTCACCCAGCAAGAACAACATTAAAAATATGCACTAGCCAGCTTGTTTTGTTTAACAGTAGGACACCTGTCAATCTAGCACACTGTAAAACTCCTCAAATCGGCCACATGTGAATCTTACTCTTATCTAGGTGTAAGATTATGAATTTGAGTCACATAGAGTAAACAATGTTTCAATACGCTTTTACAAAGTGGAAAAAGGTCGACCTCAATATCTGTTTCAATATTGACTTAAATTCCATTTGTGTGGTGAATCTACAAAGAACCCATCTTGAGAAACTCTAGTAGGAGTATATGAGAAGTATGTAGGAGTTTCAGAAGTTCAGTTGACCTTTAGTTTGATGGAGACCATGTCGACTCATGGGTAAAAAGAGAATCTGGAAACATGCTGACAACATCCCTATTCCCACAGACGACACAGTAATCAAAACAACCATTGCAGCCTAGCAAATACTCGGGCCTGTGATCATATTTTTTGCTCGATACCCTGAGGTCAGACCCAGAAATCAAACACGCACAGGAAGCCACAACATCATCATCACCATCATCATCATCATCATAATCACTACACACATGCTCAGGAATCAGCAGCAGCAGAGCAACATAACATTGCAATTACCGATGACTCACTAATACGGGCCCAGCAGCATTAGACCAGCTGTGTGTTCCGATCTCACTTACAAATACTCTCTCTGCCCTTTTCCCAGGAGCACCCAACCATTGGCCAGCTGGGGGACACACTTCTACGAAACAGCATTTACTCGATATTTGCAGTGGACAATGTGCAATATAAGTGGTATGAGGTAATTTCTCTGACAAGAAGTATGTTTTTGTTTGAAGTAACCCAAATCTTTTCCCTGGTTCTGTAGACCCAAAGCCGATATCAATACCATCTGCCACCCTCTACTCTACCCTCAACCCCCACCCCCCTTTCCCTCTGTACAGGATCTGCTTGACCTGCTGCCAGGGGCCTATCTTGGCAGGTTGATGCCGAAAGCGACAAACCTCAAGGATCTGGTCGTTGATGCGTATAAGGTAGCAATCAATCAGCTGTCTGTTTGTTTGAGAACATGTCAGCCATATGCATTTTGAAACACTTCAGTGGGTCCCATCGCTTCTCATCAGTGCAACACCAAAGACATGACACAGGCATTCAGAGAAGCCGTGCTGACTCCGAAGTGGTTCTGTAGAGGTTGTTTCCCATTGTGATTTCTGACTGATTTTACAAGGAATTTGAGCGGGTGGGGGGACAAACGTAGCAATTCCTGTGTCCAACACAGAGATGGCATTGTTTTTAAAAAAAAAAGCGAAACGTAATTAAAAAACGCACCCGTCACGGAGGCCATCAGAAGCGTCGGGGGGGAAAATCAAGGGGAAAGTTTTGCTGTGATGTAGTCTCCCTGGAAGCACAACAATCCATTGTGCCTTCGCCGGATTCTGCACAATCCACGGAGCCCAGGAGAGCAGAAGGACCAGAGAAGAACAGAGAAGAGCATTATTAATGAGCTTGTATCACTGCACCACTGCAGCCCACCCTCCTCCTCCTGAAGGAAGCACAAAGCAACCTATTTTTAGACGTTCTACTGTTTTTTTTTCTCCAGGCCCTTCATTTCTGACAATGTTGGGTTCTAATATAAGTGCTCATTTGCTGAGACAATGGGGTCTTTATACTGCCGTTACTGGGATTTGCATGTTCTGTTCTTCTCTCCCGCTCTCACTGTGTGTCTCTGGCTTTTGGTCCTGGTGTTCTATATCTATCTCGCACTGTTCTTCTTTGTCTTCTTTTCCCTCTCCTTTCCACTTGTTGCCTTACGTTTACTCTCAATCTTCAACCTTGCTTATTTTGCTTATTTACTTTCCTCATTCTCTCACTTTTGCTTTGGTTACTCTTGTACACATCCTGCCCCCTCCCAAAGTCCTCTATCTCTTTCGTTCTTTCTCACTTACTTACTCACTCACTCACTCTTTCTTTCTTTTTCAAATTCTCTATCACTTTCTCTGTCGCTTTCTCTCTCTCTCTCTCTCTCTCTCTCTATTACACTCCCTCACACTGCTCCTTTATCTCATGCCCACCATCTGACTGAGTGTGTATTCTTTCCCTTCAGAAGCTGCTGTCTGAGGTGGAAGTGGATGTGGCAGTGGACCACAGACATGCCCATCGGTTTTGGGTGAACGTGAGTGCCATCTGTCCCCCAGGGGGTAGTGTGGCAGGCAACAACAAGTGCTCCAACATCAAGCCAAAGCAAAAGGTACAAATCAGTCAACACCCCACCACTGATAAAGTTTTCCACATTTAAATATAACTTACCTCTAAGGCCAAGGTCCTACTCATTATTTCTGCTGTTTGATTGTGTATAGCTGTGGTATCATTTTTCATATACAATGGGCTATAATGTACTGTTGCTTAATTACACACTGCATGCTGCACACTTGTATTTAGCTCCGTATAGACACATTGGCCACCCACTGCCCTTCCTAGCTCTTAATACAAGTTTCAGCTTCAATATCCAGGTTCACAATAGGCCTCTGATGATTTGCTTTGTGCCTTACTGCAGCTCAATGCATTCACATAACACTATTATTTTTCAGTCTATGGTTTGCCAGAAATGCACCTGTTTTTTGTCTTTTGTTAGTATATTATTTCATACCAACAATACTACAAAAAGAAAACTAAAGGTGTTAGCAATTAACTTGATGAAGTGCTTGCCAAGTTAGATGTTCTTGTTCATCTAATTTGGATGAAAGCGTATAGCTCCTGATATCACAGTCCTGATATAGGGTAGTCTTACCTCTTGGCAGCCATCTTGGCATCTTGGCAACGCTTCTGTGTAGCTATTTCTGGCAAACAAGATCAGGCCCCCATTGAAATTAATGGGGGCGTCTCATAGCTCATAGAATGGTCAGACAGATTTTAAAAGTGTAGAGCTGGACTCACTGTTTAAATCAAATGTAGACAAACTAAAACAGTAATTCCATAGCCACAAACTCCAAGCCAAAAATGACTGGACATGCACTAGATTTTGCTTATTTATATATAGTGTTAGTAATGCCTAACATCACATTTTGAAAGTATGATCACGTCTATATCTTCAAACAGGACTTTCAGTTAGTTGCCATCGCTTTGCCCATCCTTCTCTTTCTCTGGCCTTTTCCAAGCCACCCATTTTCCCCATAGTGCTTTGTCTCCTCCCTCTATAAATCCCCCTACTTGTATTTCTAAGGGATTTCCCATTCAATTATTTCCCAGGCACCCACCCCTGCCTCCTTATGGAAACACCAAACTACATTCACCTGATTCTGTCAGGCATCAGTAGCCAATCAAGGCCACACTAAATCAAATTCTCAAGTCTCATAATTAGACGGAACTACAAATCACAAATTCGTAGGGTCTCCATGAATAGAATGATGAAAATCCTTGTTAGGGTCTCAGTAGAGAGTGAGACAATTGTTGGTTAGTTGCAAATAGAAAAGCTTAGAGCCTTGTGTGAGCTTTTATGAGATGTATAATTACTAATTGGGGTTTACAAGGTGATCCAATCATCCATTTGTTGTTTACAGCCATATCAGACTTTTGCACATTCAACCTTGTCCAGTCTTTGAAGCTATGCAGTGTTAGGCATAGATAGTTCTTGGAACAGGAACCCACCTGAGACTTTCAGGTGCTGTAGGGAAAGATTTTATCTCTCAAGAGCAGGAATTGTGTTTATTCAACAAGGATCTTTTTGAAGGTAGAACCACGTGGCATTGAAGCAAGAATGTCATTATTAGCTTTGCAGAATTGGTTAAACAAGAGTATTCAAGTTGGCAGAACTCTTTGTTTGAACCCATAAACCTTGAGTCAACAACTGTAGTCAAAAGTTGAGAAACTGCAAAAACTATTGTCATGCTGCCTTGATCATTTTGTTTTCTCAACACTTTTATTTTTAATGAGTAGGTTTTCGTATACTTTCTGTATGACTGGCATTTAGGTGTAGACTAATCGGAGCCTCTCCACTGAGTCATGGCGAACAATGCTGAATTACAGCTTTTAAAGTAACAGTGCCAGTGCCGTCATAGGGAAACTCACCACATTAGCCACCCCCTGCAGACACAACAGACATGGGCAAAAGCCATACTATATAGTTTGGGGTGGTGTGTGTGTGTGTGTGTGTGTGTGTGTGTGTGTGTGTGTGTGTGTGTGTGAGTGTGAGAGAGACATAGAGTGAGAGAAATGGAGAGGGAGAATTTGGGGGGCAGGTATTGTTTGTGTTTGTGTGTGTGTGTGTGTGTGTGTGTGTGTGTGTGTGTGTGTGTGTGTGTGTGTGTGTGTGTGCAACTGTGGGGAGAGGGTGAGTTGGGGAGTGTGTATGGTGCGTGGGAGTGTTGGCAGTGGTTTGGGAATAGTCAAATTCTGGGTGTGACTCAGACGCCACAACAGTAAGCCCTAAATAGAACCAGTGCAACTTGGTCCCTTCATGGGTAGAAGACTTAGCTTAGATACTGACATAAAATGCTTTAGTGCTTATACAGCAAAAAGACATCCCATCATTATCCATCATCATCTTTATCCATCGTCAACCAATCATGGTAATGATTACTGTTATCATCACCATCACATCATTTCAATTGATTAACATTAAATCTTTAGTCCCACAGTGGAGCAGTAGGGAAAAAAAACAGAAAAGGTGTGGGCTCCAGAAAAATGTACTTCCACAGGATACTGGTGTGCGTGGTCGTTACATGCAAATATTTTTTTTAACTCAGTCCAGTACTCTAAATGACTTTTTAAGGGCTAGTTCAGACCAACAATTCATACCAAGATGATCTTCAACGTTCTGAAAGCAGCAACTTTCTAGAACAAAGCAAAAAAGTGTTTGTAAAAAACTGTGGTATGGTTTAGACTGCTGTAACGTCTCTCTGCAATGGTTTTGTCTCATTGCCAGTCTGTTGTGAACTAGAATTAAGCCTCTTCAGTGCCTCTCACAGTCGTTATTGTCTCCCAGTGACTGTAGCATCACATTTGCTGTGGGCACTTCTTAGTTAATGAGTAAAGAAGATGTGAAAGGAAAGCTCCAGTCTTGGCTCTGTAATAGTCAAGAGACCCTTTTGTAGTCTCGACGCCCAGGAGAGGGAGAGGCACTTGGCCTCAGATGTCCCCAGCAGAACAGGACTCGGGCAGATGAATGACAGCCTTTGCCTGAACCCTGTGAATGAGATTGCAATGTGTGTGCTCCCCCTCACCCCAGAGCTTGTGCTCGCAAGAGGACAAGTGTGATTACTTGATAATTTAAAGGAAAACAGCACCGATACACATGGCGGGGGCGTCGTCGAACAGAGGGTCGGTGGTTTTCGGTCGGTCTGTGTGGTGGTGGTATGTTTTGGGGTGGTGGGGTGGGGGTTCACACAGCCTTGTGTGGACTCCAAAGCCCCGCCGTGGGAGATGCTGTTAAAACAAAAGGCTCGTCCTGGGGCTTCTCTCCTGTTTTCATAGCGAACACGATCCCCCCGCATATCTGAGCTGGCCATCGTCATGCCTCTATCGCCTCACTTCAAACAGAAAAGCGCCGCCCTAATGCCAGATGGATGCATCTCATCTTGCCCGAGGAATTTAATTTTAGTTTAATTTAAGTCTCATGAATGTGCATTTTTAAAGTCAGTAAGTAGGGTTGTACCATAACTCTGGGAAATTAAGTTCAAGAGTTCAAAAGCACAGCAAAAACAACCAAAATTTTGAGGTGAAGATTGCTAAGGGTTTGTTTAAAGATGTTTGCATTCCAGGCAACTCTGAGTGGGTGTGTGAGTGCGTGCTTTTGACTCTGTGTGAGTGGGTGTGTCGACAATTATGTATGCTTGTCTGTGATGTTATCAATCCGTATGTTTGATGATTGTAACATGTTGGATTGTAAACATACATCTGTAACTGTGTCTGTGCGTGTGTGTGTGTGTGTGTGTGTGTGTGTGTGTGTGTGTGTGTGTGTGTCCAGGTCTTCTTCAACATTACAGTGGGAATGACCAGCTGTCCTAATGAGGCTCCCGAGGAGGGTGATGATGAAGTCATGCTGACGGTAACGCCTGTGGGCTTTAATGAATCTGTCAGGGTGACAATCACACAAGCATGCAGCTGTCAGTGCAGCCAGAGGGGAGACTGCCTACACAGTGAAACCACCACCAGCGGCCCTTGCAGTGACATCAGCGAGAACACTAAGCAGGTGTCACCAGATGTGTGCCGCCCTGCAGGAGGTTCCGGAGAGATCTGCAATGGGAGAGGCACCTGTGTGTGTGGGCAATGTGTGTGTGACCACAGCAACCTGGGCATCATCTACGGGAAATTCTGTGAAATAGATGACTTCTCCTGCCCCTACCAGGAAGGCCGGCTCTGTGGAGGTGTGTGTGTGTGTGTGTGGGTGTCTTTGTGTGCTCTGTGTGGTCAGTGTAACCTTGAGGGCTGCAGCAGAAAGTGTTCTGCTTTGGTTTCTGTTTCTCTTTCCCCCCTATCTGCACTAAACGAAAGAGATGAGCGACAGAAACCTAGGCCTCCGCAGCAGCATGAAAGGGCTGTTTTGTTGTCGGCTATTCTGGTTGGGCTCCTTATAATTGAGCTTAGCAATCCGTCACCCTTCAAATGTTTGGCAATTTCACCGTCATCCAGAAAAATCCTTCTGGGAAGAATTACTGTAATACTCCATTTGTGTGAGACAGAGAGAGACAGAGAGAGAGAGAGGTTGGCACACAAGCTATTGTAAACACACTAGGATTTTCAAGTCAATATGATTTAGTGCAGCCTTAAATAAACTCTCCAGCTCTCTGTTTTGTTGTTCAACTTCTGTGTATATTGCTTTTCTGCTATAAACACTATCGTTTTTTCTTAGTATGTGTGTATTTCTTGCTCTCTTCTTATCTCTCTCTCTCTCTCTCTCTCTCTCTCTCTCTCTCTGTCTCTTTGTCTGTATACAGGCCGTGGACAGTGTACACTGGGGGAGTGTATTTGTCAAACAGGCTGGACAGGTGAGAGTTGTGAGTGCTCTGCCTCCACGGATTCCTGTCAGTCGGGTGCCGGACTGCTCTGCAGTGGTCGGGGCAGGTGTGTTTGCGGCCGCTGCGTGTGTGATGACCTCCAGTTTTCAGGAGACTTCTGTGAGAAGTGCCCCACCTGTTACACAGCATGTCAAGCCCACTGGTGAGGACTTCCTCTGAGCGCTCTGATTCGCTAAGGCAACATCAGTCATCCGCTACTATGGGGCAAACATACAGTTGGAATAACAGTTTGGGAAAATGAAAAACACATTAATCATAGAACACAAGAATGCAAACCATATAATTCACTCCTAAGAAGTGTTGTTTAATGTTACAGCTATCAAGTACGCACATCAGTCTTCAATTTCTTAAAAGTGACTTTAAATTGAAAAGTCATGGCTTTGCCTGGCCACATCTCTCTGCACAGTTAATTTATTTGTTTGTCTCACTGTGTCTCTCTGCCACTTCCTTTCTCTCGGTCTCTCTGTCCTTTACTCATCCTCTCTCCCTCCCCAACTACCTCTTTTTCCCACACTTACACCATTGTCTTTATTCCCATCTACCCCTCTCACCCCCCCCCCACTCTCTCTCTCTCTCTTTCTCTCTCTCTCTCTCTCTCTCTCTCTCTCTCTCTCTCTCTCTCTCTCTCTCAGGATGTGTGTAGACTGTCACCTGACTCATGGTCTGGGTCGGGGAAGTGCAGAGCAGTGCAACAGGACCTGTGCCCCAGTGGTGGGCTACGTCGATGATATCACAGGTAGGTATTTCAATCCCAAAGATAGTTTTTGCAATGGTGTGACAATAAATGACATTATAGCATGTATTTATAGACACAAGCATATAAATTAGTTCTATGATGTAGAGCGGAAGTGCTGTAACACATAGCACCACTCAAGGAACACTTGAGTCAAATGTGATTGTTAAAATGCTCACTGTACATTGACTGCAGCAACACTGTTAGGACATAATCAGATTCAGTCATACCTCATAGCTGGAATAGTTCAGCAAGCAAACACTCACGCTTTTTGTTTTAAATTATAATCTTGTCATTTTCAATTTTATTTCCATTTTGAATTTTATTCATGTTTTAATTTTTATCATTAACTATAATTTATGCATGATTGGTATCATTTTAATCCTTCATGTTTTTTACATTCTACTGTTCTTTGCTTTTAATTTTATAAAAGCACATTCAACTACCTCTGAGTATGAAAAGTGCTATTTAAATACATTTTGCTTTGCCTTTCCAAGTTGTTAACAACATGGAGGTGATGGTTTCTCTCCCAGAGAGATTTCACGCTCACATAATACATATCTTTCCTGTGCTGTGAGGCGGCTGTATCAATGCATCTGCTAAATGAATAGATATGAGCTTGCCACAGTGGCAGGCCCCTCTAATGAATGTATCTCCCCTGTTTGTGTGTGTCTGTGTTTATGTGTGGGTGTGGGTGTGTGTGTGTGTGTGTGCAGAGCTGGCGAGCGCACTGGGCAAGCACTGTCTGTACCCCAGCACAGACCGCTGCCACTACCGCTTCCACATGGGCGTGGAGCCCGGCAGCCCCCAGCTGCAGATCAGCAGGCAGCCAGGTGAGAGGCTGCTGAATGCGGCTCACTTTGGGGCTGGCTGGGGTTTTCCCACACAGCTTTTCTTTTGCGACTTTTTTACCATTGAAAATGGAAATCCTGATTTTAATTGCATGGAATTCACTAAAACAATTGTGGAGAGTACTTAATTCCTGATTCACATAGGATGTAGCTGGAATGTAGTAAGTTGCACAGAAAACCTGCCATGGTTACTGATCAGCACTACTTTAAAACATATTCAGTGCTGGTCCAGTGTCAGAGATCGCCCAAAACGTTTTTAAAACTAACTACCCATTTATTTCACTCAAATATATTTTCACTTACCATTTAAAAATCTGTAAATTACTGGTTTGGTCACCAGTCACTGGCACTGTCAGATATATGGTAGGGTTCTGTAGTGCACCCCAGTTTGTCTATTCAGTGGTGGAGTTAGGAGCCAAATTGGCCTGTCTGCCAAAAAAGCACCTGTTTGAAACGACAAAAAGTCAAGCTTTACAACTATGACCGGTGCATCAGTTTACTGATAGTTTGTCAGATGGTTTACTGTGCACTCTCACCTCAGCCCTGAAGCAAACTTCAAACAAACAAAACAAAGCAGAGTTATTTACCAAACACATTTGTTACACTCCCAATCCTCAGCCCACCTCCCACTCGGTTGATTTAGGGAACAGCACAGGCCATTGTGTTGCTGTGCCTCCTCTCTCTGTTTGTCTCATCACTCCCTAGAACCCCCCACCCCCCATCTGTCCTTCCAAAGGCTCTCTCTCTGCAGCGCTCGAGCCAAGTCGCCATGGCAACATGCTCAAAATGTCAGTACAGTACTTTAGCCTCTTTGTTGCACGGGCTGGATGGCAGTGGGCCAAGCCCAAGCCCCATGGCTGCTTCCCGCAACCCCAAAGATGTAAAGATCGGTGGGGAAGGTCCGTGAGGCTTTACCAGGGGTCACAAGATCGACGGTAGAAGGGCAAAGTGTGTCACGTGCAGAGGACACCACATGACCTCGGAGGTCAAAGTAATCCCAAGAGCTGCCGGAGCTTCTGGGTTTTTTTTTTTTTGTCTTTCTTTTTAGTGTTGTCCTTTTTTTCTCCACCTTCCCCAGCATGCTTTTGTGAATGGGCGTGAGGAGCTGCTGGGGTTTCTGGCTGCGAGGTTCACTAGAGTTCACTCATCTCTCTCTTGTGGGTTCACTTGCGTTCGGGGCTCAAGCTGGTTTTCAGATCATCACTGTGAGAAGATGGGCCTCACTCTCTCTCTCTCTTTCTCTCTCTTTTTCTCTTTCTCGCTCTCTCTCTGCTGCTAAGTGCTGGATCAGCTGGGCTGGCCATGGCCAAAAAAACTCAGTGCCAGAATAACAAGCCTCCTTTCTGTGAGACACTTTAAAAAACACACCTAAAGATTTTTGAGCCTAAGTATTGAATAACACTCTGGTAGCGCATATGTATACACAAACACACAGACGCACACACACACACACTCACACACACAAACAAGCACACACAAACACAGAGCTGCCTGTGCAGATAAAAGATTTTCTGTAAGAGTCTCAAATGTTTTTGTACTGTATATGTCACCCAGAGTGCTTATCGAGCCAGCGCTACTTTGTGACCTTCCTGAGTGTGTTCCTGCTGACGGTGGTTCTGGGGCTGGGCATCCTGGCTGTGCTCCGGATCATGCTGCGGCACAGGGACAGACCCCACTCTGACGACCATGACCAGCAGGCAGACAACAAGAAGGTTGGGCTTTCCTGTACATGCTATTTCTCCCTCTCTTTCTCTCTCTCTCTCTCTCTCTCAGTTCAATTACATTCAGTTCAAGTGAACTTTATTGGCATGACGAATAGTTCATTGCATTGCCAAAGCATAACATCTAAACAATACATTGTTGAACATACATGTATCTGTGACATTTATACATTCAATCTCTCTCTCTCTCCCTCTGTCTTTTTGTCTGTCTGTCGCTCTCTCTCTCTCTCTCTCTCTCTCTCTCTCTCTCTCTGTTTATATTTCTTACACTTGTTTAATCCGTGTGTGTGTGCATGCACCACTGTGTGTTACATTGTTCATTTTGAGTTTTTACATGTGTTTAGAATGGGGCAGGTTGCATAAGTCCAACTGTAGGCAATCTATATCATGTTACACATGATTGTAGGCCAGTTAGGGAAGCAAGTCTTCTCATGTCCACTGTGTTTTCCTTTTTTGCCAATAGAGGGCAGAATCATCCAAAGGATGAATGCACAAGTAGGCCCCTTCAACCATCTCTTTTTGTTAATTTTACAGACAGTCTCTTAACATCCCTGTAGCTGCCCATTCAAAGTTCAACTTGGGGGGGGGGGGGGGGGAACATGGCATGTTGGGTGCAGTTATGTATAGTGTCTGTAGGTTAATTGTGAAACGCAAAGTGCTTTGGACTGAACAGTGTGTGACATCAGGTAAATTAATAAGTGCTGTGTAGCCTATGTATGCTGAAGGAAGGGGTCTGTTTGATTTGGTGTTAAGTTAGATGTAAACCATATTTCACCGGCATGAAGACCTTTTAAGACTCTGCCACAGTAAAAGGGCTTAATAATACTATGCCGTTATCTTGCTTTACAGGACCGCTCCTATGCTCCAACAATGAACGAGAAGACGGTCACATACCGACGGGACCACAATGTTGAGCGGCCAGTGGAGATGCATGTGCATGTGCCCAAGATGCCCCTGGATACTATGTGGCAGTAACACGGGCCTGGGGGACCATGTTCAGGAGGATCGATGGGCAGTGAGCACAAAGCACTTGCAGAAAGACTGTGTTCTCCTTACACCAGCCTGCTATAGCCACTCTCTCTCTTGGGTGAACTGTTCGAGAGCTCAGCTTTATTTAGAAGGGGTGTTTAGTTTGTTTTTAGGCACTAGAGTCAATGCAGTATTTGGTCTCTTGTTGATCCCCAGTTTCTATATTTTGTACCCAACAGAAAATGGTACAATCAGAGAGTACTTTTGTTTGATTGATTTTCTACTTGTTTATTTGTTCTTTTTCTGTTTGTTCATTTGTGAGGTCCTTGTAAATGTGTTGTATTTGATACGGTTGATGTCATATTTAAGTGTTTTATTTATAGATTCTTTTTAAATACACTACACTTTTCAGTCAGGCATTAATGTTGAGAAGGCATGTGACCGTAGAGCTCTTACCATGGGTTAGGCTCGCCACCTAGTGGTACCTGATAGTACTGTCTTGCAACTGGCGGACTCAACCCCAAGAGTGAGCACCAAGCAACTGTTCAGCGACTGGCCTAAATATTGATGATGCATGATGACTGGGTTTCATTCATGACTAAAAAAAATTATGGGATTCAGTTGGGTAAAGTGGCCTGCCACTTAATAGTGTGCTGAAGGAGCAGGGGGTTTGGGTGGGTCTGTCTCACCAGTTTGCCACACTTTCAATTATTTACACTAAGAATGGGCAGCAATATCATTGCCTGTTTGTGCCGTTGCCCCCTACAATTGCATTTGGTGGCCTATAATAGCCTATAATAATTATGATGAAAATGCAACCTTCATGTTGCTTTATTTGGTGAAAAAAAATTATTAATGATATGGCATTTAGGACTTCAGCACAACATTGTGGCGACCAAGATCCAACATCCCTCCACACTTATGTGAAAATGGTACGAAATCATAAGATGTCATGTCTGTTAATGACAGTCTCTAGGCATTGCAACCATTGTATCCCAGTGGTCTATAAATAACTGGATGATGTTTTATGGTAGTAGGAATCGTTTAGTTTACTGAATCACCTCATTTCTGTGTATAGCGAGGACCCTACAGGTAGACCTACGTGTTTTCACCAAGGTTATTTCACGAGTATTTCCTACCATAAGTCTACGACTTGGTTTATGTATGGTGTACGGTACTTGTTTTAAACTCTATTTTCTTGGTTACTGTGTACGTTGTTTAGTTATTTAAGCCAGACTAAACAAGGCCTTTTGACTCATAGTCAAATATTAGTTGAACTGGATCACGACAAATGTCAAAAGGCTTTACTGAATCAAGGACCTTCACTGGAATTACCCTTGGCGTAGCAAGCAAACAATTTTTGCCTCGTGTGTGCGTATGTGTGGGCCTAGGGTACGTATAATATACTACTGAAGCAGTGGCATCACTAGCCTACTGGTGTGGTCTCTCTGCTGCCTCTGATTTAATGACCAACAGCCTTCTTTTCACTTTTTTCCCTTTCTAGTTCAGGACACTAATTGTTTTGATTGGTTGGATAGTTTTGATTATTTATTTTTCTTTTTTTCTTTTTCTTCTGTTTTTAAGTGTTTGTATGCAGAATGTCACGTGTGGGTAGGCATTTGGCTAACTTGGGGGAAGGGGGGGGGGGGGGGTCTGGAAATTACTGGAGAAAAAAATTGGATGGACAGAGAATTTCTCAGGGTGGGCATGGCTTGTCCCCTGCTTAGCCGCTGTTTGTATGATGTGGTTTGTGTAAACTTGGATTTGGTACGATGTGGCAAGGCACCATTACTTGACTGTTCTGTGCATTGTTTTCATTTTAGTTACCCGCTTGCAATAAGCGCCAAAACAAATGCCATGCAGGACACGCTAAGACTTCATGGTAGCAGTTCATCAGTAGTTTGTGCGCTGTCGAAGTCATTGTTAACCCTGACTGAAATAAAACGCGGAAACCAATAAGGCGAGCGACGTCGGCCGATGGTCATCACAAAAGTCTGCGAATGTTGACTAAAACGCAATATCCGTTCAACTGCAGTTGTAATTAAATTTTCGCGTGATCTTAACCTTTAACTTAATCATTCCGCAGTCATTTTAATGGTATTTTAGGCCCTAGCCTACCAGTTGTCCGAATTTGTGAACAGTAGGCCTAGCTTCTTTTTTCGGTTTATTTTATGATAATTACTGCCTGCAACCAGTTGCAACACAAGTTAAATGTATTTATAATATCATCCTGCGAAATTAGATTACATAGCATAGCCCTAAATATCACAATTAATTTCATTAATTAAGTCTCAAAACTTGAATGACTTTTCGAAAACTTAGATTTAGACTTACAATTCATAGCTGGCTGCGCCTTTAACTCAGCACAACATCTGATTTTATATTTAGTTGGCTACATGAAAGAAATCTAAAAGCACATATAAGAAAATACAAGCACAATTAGACTACAAACAAGGGCATTTGTTTAACTTTAGGGCATTCACATTGCACTTTTCATAAAATAATACACCAATTTCCCATGTCTTTGTCTAAAAAATGTTGAAATAAATTGGAGTTTAAATGACCACGCTGGGTACAAGTCTGTTTATTTCCCTGTTTCAATGTTTAGAAATTACATTTTTAATCGCTTTTCTGTCTATTTGGTGGCCATACCTCGCAGAGCTGCTTTTCATGTGAGGTGAATTCTACTAAAATGCGGAGTTTACATCATCTTGAAAAATGAAGGCAGCGTGTTGCATGGATCTTCTCTTACGTTTGTTTAACCAGTGCCATATGTTCATTAAGTATGCCATTGTAAAAATAAACTAACGGAAACGTTTAATGCAGCACGTCTACATATTTTAAGTTGGTTCCATGCCTCACTTTTTACAGTTGTCTATATTTGCTTTCTGTCAGATGATTTACTGTTGAACTTCACTGTAAAACCGGATTACAATACATGGCTACAAAAGCTAGATCTCCATTTAACCTCCGTTAACCTTTTTCACCATTTAGACTTGAAAATTGTCTCCGTTATACAGGGTAGCCTATCTCAGTCCACTGACATTATTTCAGTATCGGCTGCGCATTTTCTCTCGGACACTTGGGGACGCTATTTACAAACACTTGGTTGTTTGAAACTTCTTAGAAGTGAGACTGAATTATTAGTGAAAATAATTTCGTCTTTCTTATTTTGTGGACCTGTGGAATTTGCTTTCAGTTTCAGCGTGACATATCAAATAATATAAACTATGCGTGACTGGTTATTTATTTAACGTGGGTATTTATTTCCGCATGTTAAAAGAGCTGCAAATGAAAAACCCAAATGGTTTGTCTACATGCTTATCTTTCATAAAAACCTGTATTGGCACTGTTACCAAAATGTCTACACGTCACACTCTAATGATTATAAATAATAAAAAATGATGCTGCACCAGATCAAATGATTTTCAGACTAACTGAGACACTATGAGACCTTCCAGTTAGGCCGGGGAGTGTTTCATATCGCACGATCGACAAAGCTTTTATTATTATTATTTTTTTTTTAAGTAGGCCCTATTTGTGACAATGTTTCGACAAAAATTGTTGGGCCGTGCTTTTTTCTTAGAAATTTTGTAAGAAATGAATGCTGATGCCCAAGGGATGCTCGCTATTTATGTTGTAATATAGCTGTGAAAGCTGGCCTTATAAAATCTTGATTTAAAAATCCAGATTTTGATAATAGGCTGTCAAATTAGAACTATTCTCATTTTTGTTTTGAAGAGGTTGTTCAGCAATTGCCAAAGTGCTGAACGACGAAGCTATCGACAAGTGTTTGCATTTTATATGCACGTATCAGATATTCTACATTTTCAAAGTCTGCATAGCCTATTTCGGGTTTTTACTGTGGTATTTTCGGTTTCGTCGTAATTTAAGACAATTTATAATTCCGGTTTTGATCCAGGAACTACCAACACTGTGGTGGGCCACCTATACCAAGTCAGTTCACCGCTAAATGTTTTGAAAGGAGTTTTTATTAGGAACATTAGTATCGGCTTGTATTCTAGCAGTAACATTTTTCGAGGTAACACGCCTAGGCAAGGTTTTGGTTATACAAAACCATTAGGCTTGCCTAGTTGTTGCTGAAAATAAAACAGGACAGGTTCTATCTTCACGATCGTTTTAAAAAAAATGTTCATATTAGAAGTGATATTTCAGACTATTTAATAAACAGATTCTAATATAGGCCAAGTCATCTTAAATATTTTTCCGTGTAGCAGTCAAGTCAAATAAGGTCAAAACCATAATGACTTTATTACAAGGCTTCAACCAACGATCAGTGTTTTCAAACATGTACATGCTTAAATTATAAAAGCAATTAAAACACTCGAACGGAGCTATACGATTCTAAAATCATAAATATAATTCCAAAGTGCGACTCAGACTTCAACGTACAAGTCCAATCCATGGATAAATAAATCAGAGACAACCATATATACAATTTCAGGCTTATCCCTAAACGAGAGAGAGAGAAAGGAAGAAAATAAAAAAGTCAAAATGCACTCCAGATATCAAAGAACAGCAATGCACAAGGGAAAGGCGGCTACTGTACAAAACTTGTCTCCTGAATTGACGCCGTCGTCCCATCGCCTTCAATAGCTATATTGCAAGGCCTACTTCTAGATTTATATTCATCTGCGGGCTTGAGTCGTTCTTAAATAAATCCAAAGATCATAGGCTACCAAAATATTCGTCAGCCTTACAGTAAGACATTAGTCATTCCACAACTAAAGACAAAAACTCTGACAATTTGACCAAAAGACATATTTTAGCTTTGCTCTGATGGGCGTAAAAGAAAGGTTTACTTAGAGTGTTCGAAAGTAAAGTGCTGCAGTATTGTAAGCTACTGAACAAAAAAAATCAGAGGTTAAAATGATGAAATTGTCAAGACACTCAAATATGTAGGCTAGTGTAAACATTTCAGCGTCTTCTCTAGTTAGGAAGTTTTCTATGCTGATTCTTCCCGAACTCGCATGAGAGCGCTGCTTTAGTCTTGCAAAATTCGTAGGTCATCTAAACAAACTCATGCTCGCAATATGTGGTAAATAATTCTGAAGAAAGCCTGAAGAGACCAAGTATATTTTCTTTTTTAACAAAATGTTTTCTCAAAACAGAGAGCGCGTCCTCAAAAATCGCAACAATTTCTTCTGTTATAGTCCAACTTTTACAGGCGTTTTTTTCTCTCAGTGCATGTGCAACATTTCAGTGTATATATTTTGGAGAGTCTGTGTGGGGCTCTTAGTTGATTGCATTGTGGCCATTCAATCCCGCCGATTGGACAGAATCATTGGGATGCATCAGGTCGGGGGAATGGCACGATGGACTACCTGGAACACTCTGCTCACTGTCGGTGTCGCTGCCCTTTTTGCATCCACTCCCGGACCCTGGTTCTCCTGCACCTCCTGCGCTGTGGGTTTTCACGTGTTTACTGAGATGGTCACTGCGCATGAAGCGCTTGTTGCACACCGGACAGGCGAACCTTTTCTCGCCCGTGTGTGTGCGAAGATGTCGCTGCAGCTCGTCTGACCTGGTGAATCTTTTCCCACAAAATAGCCAGTTACAAACAAACGGTCTTTCACCCGTGTGCCACCGCAAGTGCGCCTTCAGATGAGACGTCTTCCCGTACACTTTTCCACATCCCGGAATGTGGCAGCTGTGTAGCCCTTTCCTACGCAGACTTGCTCCCGCCGGCCCGAGCCTCTCCGCCTCCTGGCAGTTCGGACAGTCGCAAGTTGCTCTTCCTGAGTATCGCCGGGCCGAGGACCGGGGAGACCCCGCAAGAGAGACTGCGGGGGGACCGGACAAGACAGCGCCGTTGGCACCCGTTATTGAAGTGGGGCTTGTGTCTGGGTAGGTGGCCGGCAGCACTGGTTTGAATCCGTCCATTAGGTGCTGCCCACCGGTGAGGAGATGAGGCGATGGGCTGGCGCTGAAGGCGGAATGGCTCAGCGTGGTGTAGTCGGAGTTGTAGCCTCCCAGGGGAGAGTGAAGCGAGGACTGGAGGGCAGCGCCGTTCGTACCCTGAACATCAATCCAGCTCGGGCCCATGTCCCATGCCCAGGCCGATGTCCCACCGGTTCCCACATCTCCGGCAGATATGCCCGGGTGGGGTGACTTAAACCACGATTCGTACGGATGCGCAACGCTCATCCTTGGATAGATACCTTGCAAGCTGTCAACCGACGTATGTACCTTGGAGATGAAGACGGGTTGTGGACTGGGCTCTTGAGAATTATTTGTCACAGATGTTTGGAAAACAGAGTAGTCGTTTCCGAACGGGGTGGTGGACGAGTTGGGTCAGTGAGAACGCACTGGAGCCCGGAGATCCGTTCACGCCGAAGGAGTCCGCCAATCCAGTGCCGCCCCGCGCTGCTCCAGACACTCCGAAAGAGGGGAGACTCGAACCGAGACTACAGCTGCTCGGGGCGGCTCGTTTCCACGGGTGAAATCCTTTAGAGAAAGATGAGGTACTATCCGAGATAGATGCGGAGGGACTCGGGCTCCCAATCTTATTACAAGTTGCAGCTAACATGGCCAGGGGAGTCGATCCTAACCTTGGTTCTTCCTGGACCAAAAGAAACATATGATGTTTTCAGACATATGGTGTGTCTTTCCAATGAAAACAAGATATGGTACAAACATATTATTTATGATATTATATAATCTAGATGCGTATTCTTGGAGTTTAAGACATGCACAAAAATCCGTAAACGTCGCTACGCGTAAACTATTGATATTACGACTAAAACACTACAAAGTTATAGCAGATATTACGAATCATTGCAATACGTGTTATCAAGGGAAGTATAATTAACGTGTCATATTTACCAAAATTCTATTGGTTTGTTATCCAGGTAGACAATTTATGCGCAACTTCAGGATATTCAGAAGTCCCTTTTCTGAGCGCACCATACAGCCTTGTACACACAGCGCAAAGTGTTTTTGAGAGAAACGCTCAAAAAAGTCAAGAGTATGAGCATATAACCTCACTCACCCCTAGAAGTGAAGTTGCCATCTCAGAAGCGTGCTCTTTGAAGGAT
This sequence comes from Setipinna tenuifilis, assembly GCA_030347295.1. NCBI lineage: Eukaryota > Metazoa > Chordata > Actinopteri > Clupeiformes > Engraulidae > Setipinna > Setipinna tenuifilis. The sequence goes on along the minus strand of CM059283.1, from coordinate 27,369,759 downwards.
GCCTTTGCATTTATAAGTCGGCTCGGTGTTTTTTTAGATGTGTGCCGTACAATGATGTTTTTTCCGCCCATCCCACCACAATTGTAGTTCCTCGCCGGCTTTGAAGTGCCGCTGCGATACCCAGAGCCAATCAGAAGTCAGAAAACTCAGGAATGCACATTCCCAGTGTGATGTCATCAGTACTTCTGACTAGTTCACTCTTGTATAGTTTCCTGGTGGTGTAAAGGAACAGATAAATCAGTAATACTTTATATCTGACCAATTTAAGCCATGTTCAACAGGTAATGAAGTGTAACTGAACACAGGTGTCTTAGAATTATGCTTTCACAAAGCAAAGCCTATGAGGGGAAAGTCATTGCCGTATATAAGATGTGCGAAGGCCGCCTCCATATCTGTGTTTTTCTTCCTTTTTATTTGACTCTTTGGTTCTTTATTTGGCTGTTATGATTAGGGTTTCCCATGCGCTATGACTTCCTGAAGTCGGCCTGCTTTGTACCTCTGTCAAGTGGCCCGAAAGCCAGTAGGACGAGTGGTCTGGACGCCAACCGACAAAAATTATGAGCACTCGTCCAAATATTCCGCCTCTGGGCGAAGGGCAGCCGCATGAGAGTTATGTAATAAATATGTGTGTTGCTACTGTGAGGAGAGGTAGGAGGATAAATGTCTGTCGCGTCCATTTGAGGCTCGTGACTCGGAATGTTGCGAGGGCGTGGCAGGCCAGCCCAAGGGGAGGTAGGGGGTGGGCACGCGGAAGGAGTACCGCTTCACAAATAAAAGGGAATTAACTTCATGCCCGTTGTCCCGGCGCTTCCATCACATTCACGAGCAGCCTGACTGTTTGTTTAATTCACCGGTTGCGCAAGAGAGTTGTTTGTGGTCTACTGGTTAGGGGTGTCAAAGGGCTGGCGGGTCATATAAAACGTACCCCCATTTTACAAAAAGTTGCTTAAAAGAGCACGGGGAGATGATCTGGTTTTTAATCAGATTATTATTTCCATTATTATATTATTTCATTACATTTGCATATCAGGACGCATGCCTCCACATTTCCAATGAAGACTATTTTTTCACACACCAAATATTTTGACAGCTTTTAGGAATAGAGATTCTACAGGGTTCATGTACTTGGTTGAGAAAGATATAACGAAATTCGTTCGACGGCGGTTAGGCTACGAGTTTATTAACTTTAATACATTTCCTTCAGTAACCTGTCACTGCCCTGCCTTTTTCATCACCCATGTCTGCATTAGCATGCGCCTCGCGTGGAAAGCATGCATTTCATTTGAATTTCAAATTTAATAAAGCGACAGCCTCTAATCACGCGCAGTTTTATTTGTTTGATATTACGGTGTATCTTGACCGGGCCCGTGCGCCTTGACCAGCTCGATCATTACAGGACAGAAGGAAAAGTTAATTAAAAAGCGCGCGCAGATTCCTCATCGGCTCATCTGCCCCTCGCCGGCATCTCGCGCTTTACAACACGCGGTGATGGATGGAGCGCCAGATTAATTTCACTGTTACCTCAGTAGAACATACAAGTATTTTAATTCACCGTGGACTGCCGAGTGTATGAAAACGCGCTGTACGTACTGCCTTGATAGAAGAATGCATTTTTTAAAAAGTTGTGTTTTGTCTAATACCTAAGCGGTTATTGGTGCAATTGGGGCTAAAACCAATCGAAAATTACTCATGGTTTGATCCTTGTTATCCGCAGTAGCATGTTATTTTTCCAATGTATTAATTTAGAGGGTTATTTGCAGGCTTCTCCAGCAAAGTGTATTTTAAAAGAAAGTCGGTTGTTTTGTCTATTTGGATAAGACTATCAACTAAAACCAACAGTAGTCTGTCTATTTTCTTGGTAGTATATTGCCATTTTAAAAGGTTTTTAAGTTGTGTGATGCCTGGTGCCCATGGCACAGGACGGACTAGACGATGACATTCCATCTCCTGCAGACGGCGGTCTGTGACAGTCGAGTCTGTTGTGTCGTGAGCTTGGTTTCTGAGTTTGTGTCATCTGAAATAGTGAATCCAGTAGAATGGCGAGCGACTCACAAACGACTCATTTAATCACTTTGGAAATATATTTAGACTTCAGAAGAGTTTGACATGGGTGCTTGAAAGGGCCAGTGGCATTTTGTACTCGTAGCTATTCTTTATAAGTATTAATTATAATTTGTCTACAGGGAGTTGAATTCACACTGTTTTATTTAATTTGACAATTTGCACACTGTGTGTTTTCTGTGGTGGAGCAACGTTTTGGAGTTCAAAGGTTGCTTTACAGGTTGCTTTCTTCCGGATGACCTGACTGTAGACCTATCTGCCGCCCAATGGAACAGATGTTCTCCTTTTCAGGCATTCTTTTCCCACACGTATGGTGTATATTGCGCTTGTGAAATCCCGTTTGAAACCTGTTCCATTCGGAGCCATAATAACCGCATTAGCTCGGACCATCGAACACGGACAAAACGCGCCAAGCATCGCGTGCTTTCAAATGAGACTGTGCAGAGTGTGAAGAAAGAGCCACTCGGTTCTAGTGTCATGAAAATGATGGTGGAAGATTTAATTGTTTGGTGTGGAAGGTTTGTTTTGCTGTTTTCTCCCTCTTTCTTTTCTTAAAAAACGGTCAAAGTGAAGCGGTTAGCCCATCCAAAGGGGCACTTGCTGAAGAAGCCCTCCACGGCGAAATCTGGAGCAATTACCCACCAAGGCAATTAGCTATCCATCACAGAGAAATTAGCTCAATCAATGTTGCGTGAAATATTGGGAATTATTTTGTTCAGAGTATCAGATGCAGCAGTTGTTTCTCCTGTTGTAGACACCACATCATATTTGAAAAGTGCCACAATTATGTAGAGCTAAAATTAGTACATCATAGGTGTTTTGAGGCAGTTGGCTGTAAACTCTATTGCTAAAACCACACTTTTTAGAAAGCTGAACAGTATGCAGTTGTGAATTGTATTCTGAGAAAATGTTTCCATATTTGTATATAGATTACATTTAATTAAATTCAGCTTCTTTTAATGCTCCTGCAGAATAGAAGCCTACTGCTTTCAGGCCATTTAGTCAAAAACTGCAGTGCATCTTTGAGATACCCTTACATTTACTGTAAGATATCTTTGTTTTATTTAAATTAAATGTGGCTAAAAGTATAGAGGGTGTACATAAAAACTCGATTACTCTGTAAATTAAATTTCATAAACAATTATGATAAAAAGAAAAACTCTGCTCACTCAAATCTGACAAAAAGTTTTTCTCCCCACACATTACTCTGTTTAACATCAAACTCAAGCACCGGATTGTCACTAGGTGAGTGGTGCCTTTGTCAATTTGTGTGCTCACAAACAAATATGGTACAATTTTGGCAACTCACATTAAAGCACATTTCATTCAAGACATGAGTTTGCTTAAATTGCTATACCTTATTATAACAACTGGAAAAGTTTCAGTAAGCATCAGGTGCACCTTGCCACTGTGGTGTACTCACTTATGTAGATGTTTTAGCATGCTATTTTTCTCGTAGTAAACATTAGTACATGACAACACAGAGACCCAATACTTCTCAAAGCATGTATGGCAATCAGTGGGTTAAGCATGTTTGTCTTTTGTTTAAGGTCAACTATCAGAGTTACCTCACGTCAATCAAGAGGAGCCTGAACCAAAGTAACTACAGCACAGGTGTGTGTCTCCTTCTGTCTGCCCTTTGTTAACTCTCTTATTCTTTCTTTCATACATTCTCTTTCTCTTTTCCTTTCTTTCATTCTCTCTCACTCTTTTTATTAGGGCTCTGCCAGAACAAAGACAATCTGTCCATCAGTGTTCCTGGATGTTTGTAAGACACAAACAGGTCGTGTGTGTGTGTGTGTAAAGTGGAGTGCTTAGGATTAGCCCCGACCGGCAGCTTCCTGTAATTATCCTCTCCAGAGGGCATGTTCCAGTGCCTCAGGACATCGCGGCGGAAGTTATTCGCTGTCTGTCAGCGGCAAAAAAAGGGGGATGAGAGAAATAAAGGGAGGGAGCCAGAGAGGAAGAGAGCTGGAGAGAGACAGAGAGTGATGAAGGGAGAGGGAGGAATGAGTAAGTACTGTAAGTCATGAGGGAATTTCTGGGAAAATCTAACACCTGCCTTGTTTGACCAGAAAAACATGTACATAAGTATATCACTGTGCCCATATTAAAGGTCATCACTGAAAGTGTAGTGTGAAGGCATTTTTATATAGTGTCTTGTATATGCTGTATATATAATATATATAATATTGTACATACCCTATGTACACTATATATAATTCACGTTGTTATTGTTTTAAATGTACAGGGGTTGATATTTAGCTGTGTTTTTTTTTTCAGTTAGGCTACTAAAGTTTTTGTATTTTTTTTGTTTTAGTTTTTTTGTGGTTACTATTTTTTAAAATGGAAAAGCCATCACATTACTGACTTAACTTTTCCCACCTCATTACTGACTCAATTCTGTTTTTTCATCCCTCAGGAGAAAATCCCTCAATCCTACACTCCTGTCTCTCTCTCTCTCTCTCTCTCTCTCTCTCTCTCTCTCTCTAATATCTCTCTATTTCTCCCTCTCTGTCTCCTTCTCAGTGTTACTCTATTAGGTTTATTTGTCATATATTAACTGGGCTGCTTATTGTTTGTAATCAGACAGTGGCTGTCGGAGTGGCTCGTATTTCACGCATGCATTGGCAGGTTGGTGAGACAGGGGTCGTCCTGTCCAGGGGTCAGTGGGGTCAGCCATCATCAGAGTCTCAGACTGCGCCGCAGACAGCCACGCGCCTCCGTAATATAATTACACCTTCGCAAGCAAGCCACTACACAGGTCATTTCGCATTCATGTATGCAAAATGCACATGCATACATACATGTTTACTACTATACCCACACATACATATATGCATGCATGCAGACATACTAGGGACATACATGACAAGGTCCCTATTACCTCACACCCTTTGGCTAATGACTTTGCTTCCCACTCTTACTAGTATGTAAACCAATGGCATACATTTGGGTATGCGAGGGAAAGACCTTGTCCTGGAGACATCAGGACCTGATCCACCTCTGATGAGGGGGTGCCCATCAGCCCCATATCCTGACATGACCATAGTCTGGGGATGGGTTATTATGTTAGTACAGTGTACACACATACATGTAGGCATGACAAGGTCACTATCCCTTATAAGATTTAATGTCAGGGTGTTGCTATAAATTACGGGAGAGACAAGGTCCTTTCCCTCCCTTTCCCCATCACGGCAAATCACTCACAGCCCCCTTTGTTGAAGTCTTAACCTCTGCTGCTTTAAACTGCAGTTAACCTCTCACTGCATGGAGAGATTAAAAACGGGTCCATTGCAGTGGCCATCGGTAGTCCAGGTGCTTTGGGATCATCTGTAATCATTGTTTTGATGCATCTGTCAGGTGAACAAAACTGCCATCCTACTTGGGTGGAAGGTATGCGTATTATAGGGTTCTTTTCAGTACAAATGCTAAGAGTGTACTGTTATGTGTGTGTCCACACTCTTTATGGATACATATATTGGTGAAAATGCTGCCCTACGACTAAAAACTCTTTTTAAAAACATGGATTCAAATTTTGCATAATATAAGATATTCTATTACCATTGCTGTTAATATGTATATATATATAATTTAACAAAGCTAATATACAACAAAAATAACAATAAAATAAAAGTAAACAATAAAGTAAAAAAAGCATGTCATATAATTCTATTTAACATGAAACTTTAAGTTTTAGACCATAAGCTAAACATAATTTGAGCCACCCCCTGCATTTTGCATCAGCAGTAATGTATGTGATGGTTGCATGGAGGATGGATTGGTCCCATCATTTTAATGTAAATGTGTTCAACAGTCTGAAATTCAGTGTGTAATCACAACTTTTTCAGAACTGTGAAATGGTTGTAGACAACTTTGTGTGTGTGTGTGTGTGTGTGTGTGTGTGTGTGTGCCTTGGGGTTGGTCATTCATAGAACAGTGCAACTGATTTTAACCAGGATAGACAGGTTAAAAAGCCCTATCATATAACTGTGCAAGTCAAAATGGGCATTAAAGTTCCTCATTTTAGAAACCGTGGCCTAACTGGCCCTCAGCTGACAGTTATGTTACATAGAAATCACCAGTCTTGTCTTCAGCAGTGGAGAGCATTAGGATGCTGCACCTCTAGGTAGAGTTTCAATGGGAAACCCATGTCTGAGACTCACCAACGGCAGGAAATGACTATACTAAACAAATAAAAACAGGTCTCGAATAGAAGATGACGGGGAAAGATGTTATAGGCTGACAAATCTAGTCTGAGGTATTTACATCGCTGCAAAAAAACTTTGTGAGGCACAGACTGTATAAAAAGATGCTGATAAGGATGAGAACTTGGCACCATTTTCCAAACATTGCAGAGGATCTGTGATAGTCTGAGGGAGCTTTGGTGCAGGTAAAAGTAAAAGTGTGTGTGTGTGTGTGAGAGAGAGAGAGATCGAGAGAGAGAGAGAGAGAGAAGAAAGAGTAGCAAAAACAGAAGATAGAAAAGAGGGAGAGGTGAGTGAAGCTACCCACCCACTCGCACACACACACACAAAACCCAGTGTGGCTCAGTCTCTCTGGCTGGTTTAATCACAGCTTTCCCAGAGCTCGTATTGACAGTCGTCCCGTGCGGGCCGTTTGCAGCCTCTCGCCAAGGTTAAATGAAATTGCAGTTTGTCAGATTCTCCTGCTAGCGTGACACAGAGCGGAGGGACAGGGAGCTGATGCTCATCGCACTACTGATAAATGAGGGTGTGTGTGTGTGTGTGTGTGTGTGTGTGTGTGTGTGTGTGTGTGTGTGTGAGTGAATGTTTGTGTATGTATGAGTGCATGGGGGGGCATGAATTTGTTTCTTTGTATTTCCCTATGCATGTGAGTAAGAGAGAGAGAGACAGACAGAGAGAGAGAGTGTGTATGTGTGTGTGTATGTATATGTGTGTGTGTGTGTGTGTGCGTGTGTGTGTGTGTGTGTGTGTGTGTGTCACTGGAGGACTGACACTCAGTGTGTATCTGATGAATGTGTGGAGCGATCAACACAAGAGCTTCATTAAGCCATACATCACAAGGGCAATTTAACATGTCATCACATCTGCTGTGTCTCATCCCCCCAGTGTGTGTGTGTGTGTGTGTGTGTGTGGGAGGGAGAGAGAGAGAGAGACAGAGAGGGACAGAGAGAGATGGGTGGAGGGGGGAGGTGTAAAAAGATAGGCAAAGGGGGAAGACAGTGAGACAGAAGGAGAAGGAGAGAGATAGAGAAACAGAGAGAAGGAGAAAGAGGGAGGAAAAGAAAGAGATCCCCTGTGTGGTCCTGCTTGTCAGTGGGAGAGGTGTTTAGTGGGGTTATATTAACAAGCCCCCACGTGTACCTGCATGATGCTCCCCATCTCCTTACACACACTGTACCAGCCACAAGGCCGCACACAAGGTACGTATTGTGTATAGGCACACACACAGACACACACACACACACACATAAAAACACACAAACACTTACTCACACACACTCACTTACTCACTCTCTCTCTCTCACACACACACACTGCATGCACAAGAAATCCAAATCACACACATACAAAAGAAATGGATGTAATTATGTTTAAACACACTGGTGTTGAAACACACTTCTGTGCTGGCACACACAGCCAAAGCTAAAGAAGTCAACACACAGAAATTTGTGACATCGCTTGACACTCAAACAAAGACCGAGCAATACTTATACAGACACTGATAGACCCTGTATACACTGTGTGTGCAGAGATGGGGAATAGGCGGACAAGCAGATTGATAGAAGCTCACAGTCATGATACTACATGCACTACATTTATAGTCTCGAAGGCACAGACACAAACACACACACATACACACACACACACACACACGCAAAGACAATCACAGACAGAGAGACCTACATGTGCACACACACACACACACGAAAGAGCACACACATTAATGAAAGCCATTCCGCCTGACTCATCGCCTTGTGTGTGTGGGTCAGTAGTGGAGACTGGACAGTAGTTCGCTCATGTTAAGTGAGTGAGTTAATAGGGGTAGTAAGCGCTGCGCGGGCGAGACTGACATCTGCACTGTTCAGCCCCATCGATTCCCATTGACACCGCCACTGGGCTCACAGGCTGATCATTAAGCCTTCACCACCAATCTCTATGCAGAATGCCCCGCCACTTTGCACCTGATTGATTTCACTTCTTCTTCACCACTCATCACGCTATCTCCCTTCGCACCCACGTACACACACACACACACACACACACACACACATACACACACAAACTTACATAAACATTTGCGCACACACCCACACACACACTGATATAGGCCCAAGGCCAGCTCATTTTAATCACTTCTGGCTTTGATCACTTTCAGTGCCTTCCAGCAGCTGAGAGCACATAAATAACAGCATGCTAACGACACCCAGACACTGTTTATTATCACACAAGCTACTTGTTTACTCATGGGTTTGTGTGGGCTTGTTTGTGTGTGT